>MJUU01039532.1:621-14697 GCA_002080025.1 Modiolus philippinarum
AAAAAAAAAATAAATAAATAAAACAAAAGAAAATAAAATTCCAAATTTTGAAATTTTGACAGTGCATCCATATGAGAAATTCTTTCAAGACCAAGTAAGCCTGTATCGTTCACTTGAAAAAAAATCTCATAGAGTCAAACTATGTTCCACGCTGATAGCCATGTTTTTCTGAAATGGACACAAAAATAGGTAAACTTTGTAAAAGACCTTCCCTACATATAATTCCAGCGAAGTTTAATTAAATTGGCTTCAAAGCAAAATGAAGTTTTTCCGATAGGGTCAAAAACTATATTCTGTGCTTGCCGCTCCAAATATAACCAGAAATTACTGTAAAGGACCTTCTATAAAACATTCCTGTTTTATTATGTGAAGAGGTTTCAGAGGCGATGTTTAAAATATCATTTATTTTTGTAACATTTGGTAGAATTCAGAGGACATAATCAAAATGTGATTTTCACAAAGGACCAATGTTATACTAAGTTCAGTGTGGTGGCCAGATGTTTTTGCTGATCGAAATGTGCAATCTTTGTTGAGGCCCTTCCCTACATCTTTGAAGAACAGTTGCTTCAATAATGCAGAACAAGATGAATATAATGTTCTCTAATAGGGTTTTATGTTAAGTATGTTCCGCGCTGATGGCCATATTTTAGTCATATCGGAACGTTTCAGAGTTTATCAAAATATGATTTTCCCGTAGGTTTAAACAAGGACGTATATTTAAATATACGTCCTTGGTTTAAATAACACTGGTGACGATTTTTTTTGTCCTATCCGAATTTCTGATTTTCACTGGTATTTTTGTGACAATCTTTCATTCATTCCACCAGTTTAAAGGGGCAATCCACATTACAACCCTCCCTGGCCTATGTAGGTCATCAGTTGATCCAAGTGGAAGGAGGCGGCGTAATGTCTATATTATTGTTGGTATGTGCTTGGTATTTTGGGTTTTTCTCGGCCCAGGCAAGAAAGCTTTTGCCAAAAAAATATATGAAATGCAAGTAGGTTCAAGATGCAGAACAGTTGAAAACAAAAGAAGAATGAGAAAAAATATCATTTTTTTTTATTTTGTAACTTGATCTTCATTAGATAAAACTATCTTTCGTTGTTTGCATAATTTGTATCTGTATATAAAAAAATCTCTCATTGAAGTCCCTACATTATTCAAATAAATATGATTTGTGGCACTTAAAAAAAAACTTTTAAAACCTAGTCATGTATATATGTACCAACACATATAGCTAGTAATACTTTTTCGCTGAAACCATCAATGTTACCATATATATACAAATTTACAGAAGCGAAATTACATACCCCCCCCCAAACAAAAAACTAAAGTAAAGTAAAATAAAAAAAAGAAAAACAAGCATTTCTGCAGTATTCTCAATTACCTTTCCTATAAAACGCGTGGTGATGTGAAGGATGACACTTAAATACATTATTTATGAAATGTCATTGCACAGAATAACGCGAGTAAAAAAATCCACACGTGGTTTGAGTTTATTTATTTACTATCTGATTAGCTCCGCCTACTTTTTTCGCGCCGTCTATCGGTAACATGTATATGTGTTATGTGGGACCAGACTCTCTACATACATGTAAGAGTCTGGTTGAAGCAGACTAATAAGCAACGAGTAAAAAAAACGAGTAATTTGATTAACATGCATATTGTTTTCACTTTAATAAAACAACACTGTGTTCAACTCAAGAAAAATGAAGAAATATAACTTAAATACTAAATGTATCCGATTTTGAAAGGAACTTGCGCACTATATTTTATTGGAAGCACGAAGATCATCTTTTAGAGCTGTTAATAGGCTTGAAGCCTCATGCGGGGCACGTGATTTTATCTTGCCATATCAATATCTCTCCAGCCATTTCATGGCTTCGAGATAAAAAATCTTGAATCAGAGTTCGGACTGAAACTTCAAAGTTTTCCATAAGGGACTAGTATTTAGTGAAGAACTTTTTGAATGATCATATCAGATGGAATTTTCGAAGCATTGATTAATAAGGCTGTCATAAAGATAACTATGTCTAATGAGAAAGTCTTTATAATTTGTGCTAGCTCTCGCGTACAACGAATCAACTGTAAAGCATACATTCGGCAAGCAGGAGAAGCTGAAATATTAATGTTTATGTTAGGCAAATTGATAATTTTGAAAGATGACCATTATCGTCAAAATCGAGATTCAAGTCCAAAAAGATGTAGATCTAGTGGTTTCTGTCGTTTCCTTTATCTCTAGTTCAGGAAGATCTATATCAATGGGATCCATTTAGCAAAGGGTGCGTTATTAATGAAAAGAACATCAATATAACTATAAGTGAAATTGAAGGATCTAGCATATGATAGTAGACAAGAAAAGTAATTCCAACCAATGAAAATAAAGTTTACTTATTCAGTTGTGATAAGGGACCCATTAAAATCAGCGATCAGCCTATTACATTATTCCTATGAGAAAATTAAATCGACGTTTGCATGAAGAAAGACATATATACGAAAGCCTATTAGTGAAATATATAAAAAAAAATGTTTAAATAAAAGCGTTGTTCCTTTGCTTGTTTTTACCATGTATTTATAGAGATTTTGTCTCATGTGCATTTACTCCATATCATATCATTCATCATTTACGAAGTAAAAGATTTGACTTTTAAAAAGGTCAATGTCTAATTCAAACTCAAAATTTCGACTTAATCTCAAATATTGTGGATTGTGGACAATCCTTGTACACAAGGAATGTGGCAGTAGAGTTCAATTGATTCCAACATTTAAAACTCTTTTAATCTCGAAAGGGGTAGGGCTATAAGAGCCAAATTTGGCCCCATCTCAAATGCTCAAATTTGTTTTTTCAGGCACTTACCTTTACGATGTCCTCTTCACGTCTATGTAACTTTTTATAATATTTATCACTTCACATTTCTCCAGCAAACATCGTCGAAAAGAAAAACAAAAACGCGCAAAATTCGTGCTATTCACAGCATGCACGATTTTATGTAACACTCCTGAAGCATATACCCGTATATATGAGAATTTTTGTGACATCTAAGAAAGGTTATACACAAGAGAAGTAACTGGGGTATATGCTATCAAGAAAGATTTCTCACTGGTTGCTCTACTGAGATATCCTTATTAACGGTTGCTATGGAGACAACTCGGGGTTTTAACTCTTAATAAATACAGCATGACACGTAGAATTAGAACTAGATTTGCAATTGCATGCAATAGCCGATGTCACCCAGACTACCAATTCGATGATTCCACCTTATTCGCAGCGTCAAAATCTACCTAGAAATCAATTTTCGTTGAAATCGGGCAACGTTGAAATTTTGACGTATTTTGGCGGCCATTTTGAAAATGGCGGCCATTTCGATTTTTTTTTTTCGGTAAAAAAATCATTTCCTTATATTGATCTAACTTCATGCCAAGTTTCATTAAATTACATCCAGCCATTCAAAAACAATCGAGCGGACAAAAATCATTGGATCAGAAGAAACGTAGAATAACAACACGTCACCCCGACAAAGTCTGGGGTGACATAATTAGTTCATTTGGCTTTTTATTTCAATGTAATTGCTGATTTGTTCTCTAATAACCTTTTATGTAGTTATATATGAATTCCCGCAAACAAATAATCGATTTCGCCCCACGTCGTTCTGCACAACAACCTTTTAATCATGCTGTGTATTTTTATTTTGCAATCAGTTTTTAAAAAAATGATAGGTTAGACTTCGTTATTTAGTTAAAAATGGATAAGCCTGCCAAATGACACGGTAATTTTTCCGTAATTACAAACACCAAGAACCATTTCATTTTCGAGGACAGGTCATGTATTGTATAGAAAACGAAATTAATTAAGAAAACATAACAGGAAACACTTACAATGGCCGAACATTACAATCACATGTCACACTGCACAAGAAAAACAGAAAAATAACAAAAGACAAACAAAATATAACGATAAGAAAGTCTGAATTTTGAGGAGGAAAAAAATCAGAAATACAGAACAGGCTGCAGTTTTTTTTAACTAAAGACAGGTAAAAAATAGTCAGTCAGAAATTGACCAAAATAATTTGGTGTTTCCCTAAACAAATCGTTCTGGGACCGAGTCATTTGTTTGTTGTATGACTTGTATGTTTCCCAAGCAAGAAAGATTATTTCAGTTAAAATGATGTAACATGGTTGCAATACTTCCTTCTATAGACAGTTTTTTCATACAAAATGTATATGCTAGTCTTAATTTTTCAATGGTGGAATAACGTGTCAATCCAGACAAGAATTTCTGCCAAACACTGATTTTACTTTTACTCATTTCATCTGGAAATTGCATTTTTTGTGGTAAAAGCAAACAAATTTCCCTCGAACAAATAAAATCAAATACTCAAGACTACAGCTATATTTCTGATGTAATGGAATATGTCATACATATTTGACACCTATGGTACATAAAAATACTGTAAAACAACTTTAGTATAATATATATATATCCTGCCTCTAGCATATTACTAAGACGTTGATAGGTCAAAAGACGTAACCTGTCGACCGTGTATATTCCATATCGGGTGACTGATCAATGCTGCGTTCACACGTAATTCGAACTGAATTCGTATTAGTCAATTCGAATTAACTTAATTAGCATTGGAAAACGCATCGTGTCCTAACGACGTCCTAAAGCGAATTGCAATTCGCATTCCAATACGCTTTGTGTCCAAACGTCATTTAACGTTAATCCGAATTGAAAATTGACAATCGGTGACAATCAAATTAGCATATATTGATTTATACTGTCATTGATCGTTTAATCGCTATTGTGAGGGTTATTGTCTTTAAGGTTCTCAAATAATTTTGTTATATTTAAGACCTATGTTAACTTACTATATCTTAGAATGACAGAATTCACCTTAAAAATCAAAATTTGAAGACATTAGGAAAAGATACTGGATATATACGCCTTTGAAATAAACTATTCTAACATGGCTCTAGTATATCGTCAACCAGTATAATACTCGATAACCATATACTTCGCACATGCGCAAATGGTATCGGAATAAGAGTAAAAGAGACGCAAAACAATCATATCTTTTATTTTGTTCGTCAAAATTTCTGAAGGAATTAAATGTTAATCATATTTTAACTTAACGATGTCATTCAGACACGTAAATGTGTATTTTTTGCTTTCAATTTAGATTTTGAACTTGCATCTGTTTGAAAAACGTCAGATTGTGTATTGTGACGTCATATATACAGACAGCAATGGAAACGGGAAATCCGCCTTCTCTTTGGTCGCTTCAGAATGGAAAATTCCATTTTCTGTCATATTAGAATCGAAATAATTCATGGCAGGTATATGATTATTGTCATTTAACCATGGGCTGGACCTTTATATTCGTAAATTTAACCCCCGCTAACGCTCAAGGTTAAATTCGAATATAAAGGCCCAGCCCATGGTTTAAATTTCCTATAAACCTGCCATGAAATATTTCTTAAATCGACTAAAATGGAAGACAATTACAGTCATTGTATGATGTCTATGAAAGGCTGTGTATGCATTTCTCTGATGATTTACCCTCAAATTTTTTATGTGATGAACATGGTTTAAAAAATGTAAGTAATATAGTTTTTTTCCATACACGTGACGATTTCTGTGTATTCCTGTTAGGTCCGCTTCAATTTCGTCATTTGCCTCGAGGATGTTACCCATGGTGTTGGTGAACATAAAAAGTGGTAACGTCAAAAACGACGTAAATCGTAGTGAAATGTTTGTTTCGGCATATTGCATTTTATTATTTTTCCAGCCAGGTAGGACATGAAAAAAAATTAGAGCATTTTCATTATATTGTATATCTCAAGACTTTCCAAGCGGTAACTGATATTTAAGTTGGTTCCATGACAGCAACTGTAATAATTGCGCTTCTTGTTTTAAACAGAAAGACAAGTGCTGGTTTTACTGTAAATCCAATATTTTTATGTTTTTATTTCGGCTTTTGGTAACTGGTGAATATCTATATTTTTTCAGTTTGGGATTGTTTTGTTTTGTTTTTTTTTTTTTTATTTTGTCACATTTCTTTTTTTCACGCAAACAATTACACAGTATAAGAACCTGTGCGCCTGAAATCTGTAGGCTGTAGAACGTTTTTACAGGAAAAAAATGTGAAACAGCATACATGTCCTGTTAATTTCTTACATATTTTCTTTGACTTGGGAAACTTTTTAAGTTTGTAAAATTCGCCCAACGTGTATGAAAGATTGATGTAACCGAAGATGATATCATTTACAAGTAACCTGTTGATTTCACGTTTAAAGGTCTATATTCAAAGGTGAAATAAACAGTCATAAAACAGAAATATACCTATTTCTTTGCTCATGTGTACGTGTCTGTCTTTATATTCATATAGTAAGTATATTGTATTATTATCTGCATATACAAAGCCAGATAATCATATGTAATTTCTTTTTGATGGCGAAAATATCATTTTAATAAAATTGTCAACTGTACACTGTTTACGGTAGTACTGTAGGCCTGATTACTGTTTTGTCAAGAACACAGTTGTAGGCTGACTGACGTATTATTTTTATTGAAATTAGCAGTATTTAGCCATTCCATAAAATTTTATTATGTTTTTGCAACTTGAAGTATTATATGTTACTTTTGTAGTAAAATGAAACCTGTCAGTAGCACTTTTGCTACTTTGTGAACTTTTACTGTTTCGAAGAAATATTTCACTACATCATAGAAGCACACAAAGAAGAAATATCCAAACACATTTGTGTGAAAAAAACTAAAAATAGCAGGAAATATATCTTTGGGCCAATAGACTGTATTTGATAACATTAAAAATAAAGAAATAGGGTCATAAAGACGTGCATTTTGTTCATAACTTGGGCTACTTTCAGAATAATCTCAAATGTTTTCATAAAAACGTTTAAGGTAGTCTCTGGTATTTGTACTTCCTAAGAGTAAATGCGTGTATGTTTTTTTTTACATGTAAGCATGGCTGTAAATAGCAATTTCTCTCTATTAAAGCATTTTACAGTGTTTGGGAAGATGGTACTACTCGAAAGACACCGAGAACCAAAACCATTTTTTGTTGCGAAGTGTATAAACATCTGCCCTTCCAAATGGCTGTTATTATAGTTTGGCTCTGTATGCACTATACAGCGAATTTTAACAAAAATTGCCAAAATCTTTCAAAATTGCAATGAAATGACCAATTCAGTGGCTAAGTCTTTTATCTGAAAGTATTAAAATACATTTGAATTGATTTTCTTTTCTTATAACGGATGATCTGATAACGCAATTTTGGTAAAGATTTAATACATTGACAAAAACTGGTATGCTGTAGGAAATAAAATCACGATTTTGATTTTTACGCAATTATTAAAAAAATTGATCACGCCATATGTTCCCGAATACTTCAGTGTTCTTTGAACTCCTTGTTAATTTTTTTTTGCTAAATCAGGCTGAACATAATTTCCATAAAAAGAATGCCAGACACTCTAGTAATTCAATTTTTTCAGTATAATCGTTTGTCGAAAGGTTATTTCGTTCACACTAAGGCCGTCTCGGGCGGTGACTTTTTTTCCGAGCTGCGAGTACGAAGGTGTTTTCGTGTTATTTGCCAAACATTCACTTTTGTATTAGAGAAAGATCAAGCGGAAAGCTTACAAAGTCGTCAAAAATGTTCGAGATAGTCTTGGAATTGTACTGACAGCAGGAGTTCTGTCTGGCACCCACAAATGAATTTTGAATGCCTATTCCGTCAACCATGCAAGTCATGCCGAAAGTGTTTGTACATTCAGTTAAATAAAACTTATTAATGAGTTATATCAGACAATAAATGTAATTTAGAAACTAAATTTTAATTCGGTTTAAATGAATAAAACTGATTTTCCAATTGTAAAATAATTTAAGGTACAACTGTGATTCTTTTTTATTCTTTTTTGAAGAATGTCAATAACCCTTAAAAGGGCTGCTTGTCAAAATTTTTTTCCTGTTAAATTCGTCATTCCTGATACTTTTCTGCTATATGTTTATATAGGTTGTCAAAAAACTGCCCCTCTTGTCTCGTCCCAACGATCTCGCCACATTCTTTCATTTATTTCGACATACAGTTGTCAATCATTTTCTTGAGTTTCTGTTTGGTTTATGTCCATCGGGCACATTCTTTGCCACCATCTTTGCTTTCGGGTTGTTTTTGGATTGTTTGTTTGTTTTTTACTCCTACTGAAATGGGGAGGGAAATTTGTACCCACTAGCGGTGTGCTCTTTTTGATGTTATTACCGTCTTTGCAATATTTTGTCTCGAAAATGTTGTTGTCGCATAAAAAATTCCTAACCCAAAGACACCCAAACGATACATGTGTAGGAGATGATATGTCTAGCTAATACGATAATCAACGTATTATGTCGAGCGGACGAGAGAAAATCATATCTCTTATAAACGAGATAAAAAGTTTTTTCTGACTTTTATTCATTGCAGAAAGTGATAAGCAGTTCTCATCTCATGAAGCTATTAAATTTTGCACTTCGTCCCTCACATCTTGAATTAAAATCAAGCTTAACCCGACACAAAATTTTAAAGTAAGGGATTGGATGCGCAAAAATATAGTGCATTAGATGTTTGGCATTTTTGTTTATTTGTTTTGTTTTTGTCGTGTTGTCGAAATTTGTTATTCATCTGAAGTATCGTTTTGGTTTGGGTTTTTTATACCCCTTCTGCTTTAGTTGGCGGTATACACAGTGTTTGTATGACCGGTCTTCCATAGGGGTAAACACTTTGTGGCGACAATACCTTCTAGATCATTTAAATGAAATGTGAAATTTACTGAAACTTTCATAGAATGCTCAGTGCACAGTTCCATTTTATACCAACTATTTTAATATTTGATTTGTTTTGTTTGTTTGTTGCTTGCTTCTTTCTCTTTTTTATTTCTGGAATCAAATGGGGAAAAAGGTATATTGGTGACATTTGCTCTCAGATTTTCTAGTTTTATTTCATAATTATCCCGTTCTCTCTTTGTGTTTTGGTATTTATTGGCAAGATTCAAGATCTGGAATCTTGAATCTTGGTATTTGTTTGTCGTTATACTTAATTGCTCTGGGGCTGTAATCATTAAGTTTGGAAAATCGGAATTTGCGTTTTAGTTTCCTTTTTTGTTGCTTTGCTTATCTGTTTTTCTTTTCTGTACAGTTTCTTTCATCGTGATTTATATCTCTAAATTTTTCAGTTTTATTCATTGGACTCTTCTTTGATTTTGTTTCTATGTCTATCTTGGTATCTTTTATTTGTTCATTTTTGTTGTTGAAAAACTGATATGTATAGAACCTTTATGAGATTTTGAATAATTTTGTTACGTAAAAATTAAGATGTATGACACAATGAAAGGGTAAAAAGGAGAAAGAGGCAGAAGAAAAGTGAAAACGGAAGAGAAATAAAAGATTTCAAATATACATGTATTCAAATTTCCTCATTATGAATTAGTGTATCTGGCCTATAGGTATAAATTCATCTGATGCCATCACTTGAAATTTGGAGACTGAGTCAGGAAATTTCTTGGTGAACCCATACTTGTCAACTCTCCCGATTTCGTCGGGAGGCTCCCATATTTTGTAAAAAATTCACGTATCTCCCGCCGGCTACCGGTCGCCCGAGCGGGAGCTAAGAGTCTCCTGATTTCCGAAAAATCCCAAAGAAGAGAAGGGCGAGAGAAACAACGAATGTATAATACCTGAAGAACAATGGAAGTGATTATCAGAAAAATCAAAATCCAAAGGCATGGAAAAAACGCCAACAAATAAAAGCAAGGACGTGAGACAAGGCACGGAAATAAAAAGACGACTTAAAGAACTAAGCCACTCATAGTGGGAACTCACATGAAATCCGGGAGAAAAGGAGAAAAAACCAATACACCCCTTTCACAATGGACTCTTTTATTTAGCACAATTGTCATTGGGCAAGATTGTTAATCATTGTTGGTCTTTTTCGTTATCGTTTAGTCTTTGATTATATTTGTTTTCTGTTCATTTTTACCTAGATTTGTTACCTATTAGCTATGGATATCTGCGTATACCGTATATCGGGATTTTTTCGCGTGTGTTTAATTTTGGCTTTGTTCGCGGTACAAAAGCGGGCGTGGAAATTATCCTCCGCGAAAATGTCTTTGCCTATTCTAATACATTGAATATGATATAAAAATGCGAATTATCAACTTAGCGAATATTTCCTTGCCCTGTCTTACATGTAAATCGCGAAGAAAAAGCCGACGCGAAAATAACCCGATATACGGTATATTAATCCGTAAAAATCTTATTTATAAATAAAATAAAATGGTAGAGTTGGCCACGATTAAAAGATAAAAAACACAAAATGTACAAATTAAAAAACACAAATAAATGACAAAAATGGAAAAAGAGGGAGGGAAGACTGCCCAACGTTTCGGCCTATATGGCCTTCGACTAGGGGACTACCGGGCTAAATACGGAGAAGAAGATGGATATGACGAGAGAAGGCAGACCTGATGGCGTGTCACAGAAATTACCTGTAAAAATCGTGCAAAATCTTGAACTTAATCAAAAACGAGAGATAAAACATTAGTTATCTGTACTATGCAAATATTAAATTTCAATACATAAATAATTTTATAAAATAGACTGCTTCTTAACATTCATGCCAAATGGTCGAGCAGTTCCAAGAAAATGGATAATTTTTTGTTCAAGAAACTGTCGTTGTTTTCCACCTGCACTAGCTTGTATAAGGACAGTTACATGCATGTCCAGTATGCTGTGGTTAGCTCGCCGAAAATGTTCACCTACTGGGCAATCCTTACCATTAGTGACGCTCTGTTTATGTTCGACAAAGCGATCACCCAATCTCCGGCAAGTCTCACCCACATAGATCATGTTACAGCGTTTACAGCCCACAGCATACACTACATTTTCAGTAGTACACGTGAAACCATTTTTTAGTTTGAAAACGTTAGCCGGCCCTACTACTTCATCGGTTTCCCAAGTAAAAGGACAAGTCGAACAGCGAGATCGCTTACATTGTCTAGTGCCCTTATATTTACAGCGAGTTTGAGGAGTAGCACTCTTGAAAGAACTAGTAACAAGGTGCTGTTTTAAACTCTTCCCTTTTCTGAAGGCTGCAATGGGAGGCGAATCCTGGAAAACTGCCGACATATGCTCGTCCTCGAGGACTATAGATTTGAAGTTGCGTATCAAAATGTTTTTGATAGCTTCGTTGTGAGGGTGGTATGTCAGGACCAACGGAACCCGGTCGTCGGTATTTCTCACCCTCTTCTCCATAGCCTCGGATCTGGTCACTCGGGAAACTGAATTCATAGCTCGATCCAAAACTTTGCTGGGGTAGCCTCTCTTAACAAAAAAGGATTTCATTCTGTTACATTGAGTCCTGAAGTCCTGCTCGTCACTACAGATACGACGAAGTCGCAAGAATTGTGACTTTGGAATGGCATCCTTGCATGACTTTGGGTGACAGGACCCATAATTTAAATAACAGTGGGCGTCTGTCGGTTTATAAAACACTGAGGTGGAAATTTGCCCATCCTTTATGGTACAATTAATGTCGAGGAAAGAGAGACTATCTTTGGTAATATTAAAAGTGTATTTGATGGCCGGATGGTATGAGGAAACATAGTCAATGAAAGACTTAAGTTCATCTTCACTGTCAGGGGACACCCCAAAAACATCATCAATGTATCTTTTATAAAGTTCGGGGACAGGTCCTATATATTCGGGGAACATTTTTTCCTCGAGGTAGCCAACAAATAAACAAGCAAAGCTTGGACCCATTTTGGTTCCCATCGCAACACCACCGGACTGACTTTAATATTCCCCATCAAACTGAAAAGTGTTGAGGGTCAAGACAAGTTCAGCAAGCCTAAGGATAATGTCTGTCTTTACATAAGGATTGTGTCTTCTGTCTAAAAAGTGTCTTAAAGCTACCATAGCATCATTGTTGGGGATGCTAGTGTAGAGGGCAGTGACATCCATAGTGAATAGTTTGACATCAGCATTTTCTGGCTGAAAAAAACTCAAAAATATTGAGAGCATGTGTAGTGTCCTTAATGTATGTAGGTAGATTCTCCACAATTGGAATGAATACATCATGGAGAAAAATAGAAATGTATTCGGTAGGACAGCTACAAGCTGAAACTATAGGTCTACCAGGATTCCCCAATTTATGTATTTTGGGCAGCATATAGAAACGTGACGTTCTTGGCTGGGAAACAACCAATTTATACGCTTCATCTGGTAAATCCTGCTTCTCTATGGATGTCTTTATGAAATTTTTAACAATTTTCTGATTTTTTTCGTGTTGTTAGATTTTAATTTTTTGTAAAAATGAGAATCCGAAAGTTGAAAATCCCCTTCATCAACATAACACACTGAGAATCCCAGGCGACAACGGCACCTCCTTTGTCTGCTGCTTTGATAACTATATCAGTGCGTGCTTTGAGGTGCCGAAGAGCGGTCTGTTCATCTGAAGTCAGGTTATGTCTCTTCAGGGGTTTGGATTTTAAATTGTCAATTTGACTGATACACGACCTAAAGTAACCCTGCAACACTGGAAACCAAGATGCTTTAGGCGTGAAATCCGATTTAGTACGATTGAATTTAGAAAATGAAATTGAGTTTTCAGTTGGTTGTTCCGAATCCTTGCCAAAAAAGAAAGCTTTGAGCAGAAGACGCCGAAAGAAATGTTGAATATCCGTTTCATTTTGAAATGAATCCGGAAAAGGAGTGGTCGGAACAAAATTCAGACCTTTTGACAGAAGACTTTTTTCAGAGTCACTTAGGCTTACTGAGTCCGGTACACAGCGAACGATTTCTTCTACATCATCTTCATTAGCGTGACAAATGTTGTTACTGGAAGAATCAGTAGGTGTATCGGGAATAAGCTGTTGTATTTTGTGCTGTTTGCCAGTAAGAAGAAATTCGAACAGATCTTTATTCAGAATACGGATCTGTTCGACTATGTCCGTGGCGACTATTTTGTGGCACAAAGAATACAGCTTATTTTTGTCGAGAACCTTGCTATGACGCAAGCGTTCAAGCTTGGTGTTAACTGCTTGCGTGGTTAGACGCATGACCGACAAAGAGAAATTTGAAGAAATTTGGTGGAATTTGGCATGGAAATCCCGGTTATAATAGATTTCATCAATGGCATTGAATGATGTTTTAAACCCATTGGGTACAACACGGGATGAAAGACAGGTCCTCAAAAAACTGAGGTGACTGTGACATTTAGTGAGACCTACTGTGATCTTAAACAGGTCTATCGCGGTTCTCTGTATAATTTCGGGGTGTTTAGAAATAAAATTTAGAAATTTGTTAAATAATTTATTACAGAAGTCTTTTTGAGAAGGCATGGTCACAACGATCAGGAAAGAATAAATATAAAAATATAAATATGTTGTGCGATGGCCACAAATTAACTATGAAACAAAATAAAATGGTACAGCCAAGAACGTCACGTTTCTATATGTTGCCCAAAATACATAAATTGGGGAATCCTGGTAGACCTATAGTTTCAGCTTGTAGCTGTCCTACCGAATACATTTCTAGTTTTCTCCATGATGTTTTTATTCCAATTGTGGAGAATCTACCTACATACATTAAGGACACTACACATGCTCTCAATATTTTTGAGTTTTTTTCAGCCAGAAAATGCTGATGTCAAACTATTCACTATGGATGTCACTGCCCTCTACACTAGCATCCCCAACAATGATGCTATGGTAGCTTTAAGACACTTTTTAGACAGAAGACCCAATCCTTATGTAGAGACAGACATTATCCTTAGGCTTGCTGAACTTGTCTTGACCCTCAACACTTTTCAGTTTGATGGGGAATATTATAGTCAGTCCGGTGGTGTTGCGATGGGAACCAAAATGGGTCCAAGCTTTGCTTGTTTATTTGTTGGCTACCTCGAGGAAAAAATGTTCCCCGAATATATAGGACCTGTCCCCGAACTTTATAAAAGATACATTGATGATGTTTTTGGGGTGTCCTCTGACAGTGAAGATGAACTTAAGTCTTTCATTGACTATGTTTCCTC
>MJUU01039532.1:15082-29418 GCA_002080025.1 Modiolus philippinarum
GAAATTTGCCCATCCTTTATGGTACAATTAATGTCGAGGAAAGAGAGACTATCTTTGGTAATATTAAAAGTGTATTTGATGGCCGGATGGTACGAGGAAACATAGTCAATGAAAGACTTAAGTTCATCTTCACTGTCAGAGGACACCCCAAAAACATCATCAATGTATCTTTTATAAAGTTCGGGGACAGGTCCTATATATTCGGAGAACATTTTTTCCTCGAGGTAGCCAACAAATAAACAAGCAAAGCTTGGACCCATTTTGGTTCCCATCGCAACACCACCGGACTGACTATAATATTCCCCATCAAACTGAAAAGTGTTGAGGGTCAAGACAAGTTCAGCAAGCCTAAGGATAATGTCTGTCTCTACATAAGGATTGGGTCTTCTGTCTAAAAAGTGTCTTAAAGCTACCATAGCATCATTGTTGGGGATGCTAGTGTAGAGGGCAGTGACATCCATAGTGAATAGTTTGACATCAGCATTTTCTGGCTGAAAAAAACTCAAAAATATTGAGAGCATGTGTAGTGTCCTTAATGTATGTAGGTAGATTCTCCACAATTGGAATAAAAACATCATGGAGAAAACTAGAAATGTATTCGGTAGGACAGCTACAAGCTGAAACTATAGGTCTACCAGGATTCCCCAATTTATGTATTTTGGGCAACATATAGAAACGTGACGTTCTTGGCTGTACCATTTTATTTTGTTTCATAGTTAATTTGTGGCCATCGCACAACATATTGATATTTTTTTATTTATAAATACGTTGGAATAAGTGAATTTACACTCTCGCAGGGGACAAACGTCACACAAAATGTCGTCATTCTACTTTTTTCCAGCTTTGACGTTGATGGGACATTTTGGTAGACCACCAACACAGACAAGGGAACTTAAAATATCTATCGGCTGAAGTTTGTATTATATGAAATAATAATGAGGAATTTCATGAAATGTATCCAGTTCGTCCAAATTCTACGACTATGGTGTACTATTTCATTTTTTGTTTTCGTGTTTTGATTATTCTCAAGAAGAAAATGCATGCAGTTGTGAAAGGGACATTTTGGTAGACCATATAAAAGTGGTCATAATTACGCTAAAACTTTGTGTAGAAAACTCAAATTTTAAATATTTTTCATTTTCCTTTGGAATTTAAAAACATATTAAAATATTTGGTTGCTTTATTTTATAAATATTTTTTTTATCGATTTTGTAAAATGTATGCTTCATATTCTATAAATAGGACGTATTTTTTTTTATTTTGGAACAGAGTGCACAATAATGCGTTTTTTCTTAGTGAGAATTTCTATTTCGCTTCAAACATCACAATTTTTGCATAAAATGTTGTCGATTAATCAGCTTACCATAACGAAACATAATTTAGAGATATGATATGGACTTGCGTAGAAGTTTCTACAATAGTTTTATGTTTGCGTCCATTTCTGTACCGAAAAATTGATGTGACGTGCTTTCCGTTTCGATTATGCTTGGACCTGTTTTTTTAAAAAGAAAGTCTTAAGGCAATAATAGCATATATTTTTCCAATAAAATATTTCCATTTATATTAAAGTACCTCAATTAGAAATTCTGTGATTAATGTTATATAGATAATACTAGCAAATATCAATTTGTTTTTACCTTGGTCTACATAGTGTATGATTATTCAAAGAGATGCTCTCCACCTCTGCCGTTTAAAATTGCCTATTTTCTTTTATGATCTCACAAATCTATCACGTTCCTCTTCCAAAAGGAGCAAACACGAGGTTTTTACCTCTTTAACCCTCTTGCTGCCACACGGACATATGTGTCCACCACCGGACCGCTGCCACACGGACATATGTGTCCACCACCGGACCGCTGCCAAACGGACATATATGTCCTTTTTAGAAATGAAAAGGAGCACTTCCATTAACTGTCTGTATTCAAGAAGTGAAAAATAATTCAATGATTATTGATACAGATAATGGCATTTGAATTTTTGAAGAACGGTTTGAGCATAACGTCATCGCACGTTACTGACTATGACGTCATACAAAAGTGTGAAGAACTAAATCAAAGAAATTATAAGTAAACGACATTGATGCTACATATTTGAAAACGTAATTGGCCTTCATTATAAAACTTTTGTTCAAGAAGATTTAAGACACAACTTTGAATGTGGCTTTATCAACCGATAAATTAAAAAAGAGAAAGAAATGATAAAAAAACCGATAATGTTCGAAGTATGTAATTTCTATGATATTTGCCTTTTTTACTGCTTTTATTAATTATTATTTTCATTTTTGTTTGTAATTGTTTTTTATTGTTTCGTTTTGGAGGTTTTTTATTGTCGTAATTGTTTTTATTTATTTTTTGTTTTGTTTTGTTTTTTAGTGTGTGTTTGTACACGTGTTTTATTTTTCTCTTCTTTTATTTTAAATTTGATTTGTTTTTTGTTGTTGTTGTAGTTTTGTTTTGTGCGTGAGTGGGTGTTTTTTTTTTGTTTTTTGTTTTTTGTTTTTTTTTGGTTTTTTTTTTGTTATTTTTTTGTTTGTTTGTTTGTTATATTCGGGTTTTTTTGTTTGTTTGTTTTGTTTTGTTTTCGTTTTTTCTGTTGATTTTTTATTCATATTTTACTTTTATTCTATTTTTGTTTTTGAAGCTATTATTTTTTGTTTGTTTATGTCTTTTTTCCATTACTATAAGATAACGCTCTACCAGTCGGTTTTAATTGATATTCGGCAGTACTAGTTCTCATAGATAAGGAAAATAATATAGGATTTCGACAAATCAAAAGTTAAAACAAATTCAATTGAATGAAAACGTTTCATTTATTTATTGTTTGCATACTTGTATGAAATCTCCAAAATCCCGGTATTACACGAGTATTGGTGAATCAACGGTACTTGAAAGAAAACGGTCTCCTTCTTAAAAAGGCACTTGAACAGTGGAGACTAAAGGTTTTCAACCCCAGATTAATTGACCATAAAGAAAGTTTTCCAACTAAAAATAAGTTGAAAGTTCGCATACCATAAATCAGAGTTTTTCAAATACAATATTTTCATGAATTATTAGGATCTTTGCCGAAAAAAAAAATCAATCAATAGGTTGTCATTTTGACAATTTGTTATTTGTTATTTGACCGCTTTTGTCTTTTATCCCGCATTCATTTACGTAAAAAGAAGCGAAAATACAGACGTGCCAAAGTTTTCCAAATAACTGTTCTCATTTGTGTGTATGCTTATTTTTCTCTACTGAAACAAACGTCCTTCTGTATAGTTGTTAAATGGCTTTATCTACCTAAATCGTATACATGTTTTGCTAGGAGGTTTCGCAGATCAATCAAACTATGAGTACATGCAGTCATTCCTCTGGTGGCATTTATTAAAACAGATAAATTGATTGATTCATTCTTTAGACCAGTTCCAAAAACAATAGTTTCTTTCGCTCCAAACAAAATGAAATTTGCGCTTTATAATCTATTATAAAATACCAAAAAAGACGGACATATGATCCGAATTAGGCATACAAGGCATGGTCGCCCGGAGTAAATGAAAAAATTTCTTATTGTGAACTCCTTTTGGCTGCTGTGAGAAACACTTTGCGAAAAAGACACAATTAAAAACAGTCTATACAGTACGAAAATACCAATATTCTGTTGTAGAAAAAAAAATCAAAACGTAGAAAAAGATATAGTGAAGATCTTCTTCCAAGTCAGTAGTAAATAATTAGCTTTCCAACCTACAGAAACAAGAAATTCTTGATAACTATTTATGGGAAAAATTTAAACAGTAAGTATACAGACAGGATGGCAATATATATCAACATCAGTAGGAAATAGGAGTATGACTCCGACGACAGAAGCTTTTTCTCACAAGAACTTCGAAATAAAGACATATTTCTTCCAGATATATAAGAAACGAAACGAGGTCAGTGAGGATATTCGAGGTAAAAGGGGTTGATTATTAATGAAATGTCTGATCATGGCTGTCATTGACAATTTCAAAAAAGATTGAAATAGTTGAAAATAATGCCCTTTACATTTGAAATAAAACTAAAATAATCAGCGTTTGATATTATGATAAGTTGGTCTAACTAGGATAAATGGACATGTAATATGCAACGCATGCATGCGACAATATACATGCGATAATGGGTAATTAATTAATATAGTTTTGCATTGGCGGATCCAAGGGGGAGTTCTAGGAGTTGGAACCCCTTTTTTTGGACAAACATGTATTTGTTAATGACTATCCTGATGTTTTTTTCTGAAAAATATTCCAAAAATTTTGCGACTCGCTCCGCTCGGCGACATTTTCTTTCATTTTCTAATTTAACCCCCTTTTCAAATTGCCTGGATCCCCCCGCCTGTTTTGATTTGGTTATGAATGTAAATCCAAAGATCCAAGACGATCTTCAAGTCTTGTTATAATGAAATTTCCAAAACTCGAGTTGATGTTCTGTGATAAGCCTGAGATTTTCCCGTCTTTGATAAAGTTTATGTATTTTGTTTGGCCCTGTGCAAGTAAAGTCATTTTAAGAATATATTATAGCTTTCCCATTTTCATACCAATTGTAAACAGCTGATGTTTTTTGGTGTCAACGTACTGCGTGACAAATATTCATGATATTTTTCAGCACACATCAATTGTTTCAATATTTACGTTACTTATAAAAAGTTTGTTTTTTTTTTAATTTAATTTGCATGTGTATAATTTTCGTTTGAAATGAAACAAACAGAAAAAGAAACGGCTCCTTTAAAAAATCTAAAGGATTGAATCCATTCCAGAAAGATTTTCAAACTATGAACTGTTATGTACTTTACGCTAAGCCATGGAATCCGATGCGATCTTCTCTTTTTTTTTGCTTTGAATTTAAATTTAACATTTTCATGTTTATGTTTATTTTATCTTTTGTTTTGTTTTTTTATTTTTTTGGCAGAGATTTTACTAGACGGCGTTTTTAACGAGTTAAACTGGAATAAAATATCAGTATAGACGAATTTCTTTGAAATATTTCGGAATGTCGCGTTTCGACAATATCATTTGAAACATACAAAATTACATAACAGTTGACAGTATATATGGGACATTCAAACCATTTGTTCACATATTTGGACGCAGTCCTAGTTTGCATACTAACAGACTTGGCACGTATTGTGACATACACAACTTAATCGGCTCTGTAAAGCAGAGACCCAAAAATAAAGTTTTTCGCTACTTGCAGTTGACACTAGTTTGAAGACGTTATTCACTACCTTTTTTATTGTCATCAGAAGCTTCACTGACCGTCTTTAAATCCGAGCTTTAGTTGTTTGATTAATGATAATAAAAAGGTATTTTGACAATACTATTTGGAAATAATAACTACGCATAGAAAACGGCGAGTTGCAGTTCATTTATTTTGATAAGTTGTGTATATTTATAAAACATTAAACACATTTCTGAACCTATTACGGCACAGCGTTTCATTTTCATTCCATTTTTACCTTGTATCATATATACGTGCATGATGGTGTCTATTGCATTATATACTTGTAAGCCGGTTAGAATCACGAGTCATAGATTTTTTCATCTTGTCCTTAAATATCATGCATTAAAAAAAACAAAACAAAACAAAACAAACAAATAAATGAAAAAAAAAACACTAAAACAAAAACAAAACAAAACAAACAAACAAAAATTAAAAAAAAATTCAAGACAAAAAAAGAACAACCACAATCCTGTCATTTACAAAGATAAAAAGGCAAAGTATTTTCCAAAAAAGAAATGAAACTGATACAATTACAAGACGTGCTGTTTATAAAGTGTAACACTAAGGAAACTACTATACGAAAATTTACTTGTTATTGAAGTTCGATGCATATTATTATTTTTGTTTATTACACGAACGTTTGTCGTTATAACAAGTAGTTTTTCTAAGGGTAAAATTTTATTGTGACAAGAAAAAATATTTGAAAGTACAACAAATTACAAACGTGGCCCTTTCCGACCTCCATATCAACCAGTTTATCGCTAATCGAGAACGCCAGTTTCAAACGTTGCGCTAATAGGCTGTTAAATTCAGACGTCGCACTTTGTAAAAGTAAATGAAATGAAACAAAACGTCACAAATTGAAGAACGTCATAGTATTGTGGCGTACGGCAAGATGTTTTTATTTTGAATCTGGCAGCAAGAGGGTTAAAAGATTGTCCGGAAGGAGTATTTCAAGTATGAATGAAGAGTTTAAGTGTTACCGGTCTACATGGTAAAAATGACGTTGAAATGGCAATATTGATGCTGTTACTTACATAAAAATCATTAAAAATAGCTTATTTTTTGTTGTAACATTTTTTCAACATTATTGGAAGATTATTCATACGTTTGTATTATTTCTTTTGGTATCCTCTTCTTTTATTTGATATTTCAAAGACAAGATCATACGATTGTTTCAAAACGTCACCAACACCTTGCGCAATATCTCGAGCATTCTATTCGGCAAAATGTTTCCATATTGGACCAAATGCTTCCCCGTAGATTGTCAGACATTGCAATAGATGGCGCAACAACAGGGATGACGTCAGATTTAACAATTTGACGTCAACTTCACAATGACCTCAAAATTCAAAGTGCATCAAAGTTTACCACATATACATTCAATAACTTCGGTATTGGTTATTCATGATAGTTCGACGGAAGAAAAAATCCAAGCACCTGCTACTTTAATGCGCATTCTCATTGTGTTCTGTCCACACGGTAGTTTAATGCGAATTCCAATTCGAATTCCAATTCGTATTAGTGAAAACGTATCATTACGCAAAGCGAATTAGTCAATTCGAATTGGAATGCGAATTCCAATTCGAATTGAAAAACGTCGTGTGGACAGGAGTTACGTTTGATTCGAATTGAATTCGAAGTCAATTCGAATTAACGTCCCGTGTGAACGCAGCACAATATACCGTCAGTGAACGCCATTACGCGGCGTCACTGAACGTTTTTAAATTTTTCTTTGACAATGTACTGGACTCTCGGCAATGTATAAACCTTACACAGTATGTAAGTAACATAATATGGTATAATATGGTAGCAACGCTCTCGCCCAATATGAAATTTACTGACCGTGTATATACCATATTAGGTCACTTACAGACTGTGTAATCTATAATATACCTACGGAACAAGGAATATGGTTATTACAAAACCCAAAGTCCAGAGACCTGGCAAAAACATGAATAAAGAAAGACAAAGACATGAGACAGCCACAGAGCTAAATCTAAAATTGCAAGGACTTTATTTTTAAGTTTCATCACAGGAGTTTGTGGATATGTTCCCAACTGAGGCACGCACCGGTATATTGAAGTGATTTCACTAAAATGAAAATACAAAAATACAGAAGTTAAAATACTCACATCGCCTAGTTTAATAGCACGTGGCCTTGACCAAATTTGAACAAAATCGTCAATAAATCAGTAATTACAGCGACTTTTAAAATGCAGTTTATGCACAAAATACGCGGAACCGAGGAATTAGATATACGAAATGAATAGAGTTTTACTTATCTGGCTAGGGCGACTATGCGTGTGTGTATTTATTTTAAATACTTTATCAAAATTTTTATCAAATTTTCCAAAGAGTTAGTTAGAAAAAAAAATTTCTTTTATGAAGTCAATGAGACTAAAAATACGCATGATGCTAGGTCGTCAATCCTGTAATTCACTGACCATCAATTTGCTACCTGCCTCGAACAGATTAGGGTCTCCGCTTTGTGGACACTTGAAAATAAAAAAAAATTACAAAGCAAGAGGCGAAGTCTTAAAGCATCTTGTCAATAAAACAAAATTAATAAGATATACATACGTTCTTTTTTGTATTTATAGTTGATTTGAAGTGAACCGCTAAGAAAATAACGCGTCGTCAGTAAACCACAGCGACCATCAAATCCGAATTAAATCTCCGAAATAACACCCCAAAAATGGACTAAGCTCAAGCTAGCGACCACATTCTAGCGACCACTTTTCTAGCGACCACTTTCAGGATATGTCTAATAATCGAAATTTTAAAGGGGACAACAAGCCTTTTTAACATTTTCTAGCGACCACTTTCAAAGTATTCTTCTAAATGCAGTTGTTGACCTTTAATATGTATTTAATAACATTTAAATGTTTTTTTCTTGTTTTAAATATTTGTTCGAACTTGTATGAATGAATATACAAATAATCCATCCTGGCGGTAGGATGGGGTAAAGATGGGTGCATTAGCTATCATTTAGCTAACGGACGACAAAAGCTTTTGTCGTCCATTGGCTAAATGATAGCTAATGCACCCATCTTTACCCCATCCTACCGCCAGGGTGGATTACCTCCCCAAGATCCACACCAGAGGTCCAAAATCAACCCAAAGTACCTATTTGCAGAATACTGCAACAAGTTTGAAGGATTCCAAAATGTTCAATACGGCAAAGCTTTTGTCGTCCGTTGGCTAAATGATAGCTAATGCACCCATCTTTACCCCATCCTACCGCCAGGGTGGATTACCTCCCCTAAGATCCACACCAGAGGTCCAAAATCAGCCCAAAGTACCTTTTTGCAGAATACTGCAACAAGTTTGAAGGATTCCAAAATGTTCAATACGGCAAAGCTTTTGTCGTCCGTTGGCTAAATAATAGCTCATGCACTTATCTTTACCCCCATCCTACCACCAGGGTGGATTACCACCCTTAAGATCCACACCAGGGGTCCAAAATCGGCCCAAAGTACCCATTTGCAGAATACTCCAACAAGTTTGAAGGATTCCAAATTGTTCCGTACGGCAAAGCTTTTGTCGTCCGTTGGCTAAATGATAGCTAATGCGCCCATCTTTACCCTCATCCTACCGCCAGGGTGGATTACCTCCCCTAAGATCCACACTAGAGGTCCAAAGTCGGCCCAAAGTACCTATTTACAAGTTTGAAGTATTCCAAAATGTTCCCTACGGCAAAGCAACCAACTTCTCCACCATTCTCTCGCTACGGTGGACTGCTCCGCCTGAAAGTTCACCTTTTTGCACCTGACCAAATCACTCCCTTAAGACCAAATTGAATATTATGTTATGTTTTTTTTCTACAATTTTAATGTTTTTTCTTTCAATCGAGCCCAAAAGCAATTTTTCATAAAAGAAGGAAGTATAAAAGAACATAAAAGTGAAGTAATACACAGAAATAAATAGGGACTATATTCGAAAGGGAGTTAATACTGTATATTACGATTTGTTTAAAGATAGAATCATATCATCCGTTCTGGCATTTTAAAAATGGAACTGCAGTTTGAACAGTTAAGGACCACAAGATTTTGCAAACAATTCATTATTATTCCCATTTTTATTTAAGATGTTATAGTCTGAGCCTAAGTTATTGCCTACAGGACAGTTAATTGCCGTAATTTTATACGTCAATGATTCTTTGAAGCTTAAAGTGGTGGATACAGCAAGACACGCTCATAGTTTTTGCGGGCATTCTTCACCAAGGGTCATATGTGGCACCACGTCAACAATATTTTGCAAAATTTGCCATTGATGTTTGCTTTGAAATGGGGAGTTGACACTAGTCTCCTCGCAATTTTCTATACCTACAGTGTATATAGCAAGATTACATTTTTCAACTAATTACCAATCGTTAATAATAAATTTTATTCTATATTCATGGAAGGTCCTAAAATGAGCATTCATGTAAACTCATTCATAAAAGTTCGAACAATTTAAAAAAAAAAAAAACATTTAAATCTTATTACATACATTGAAAAGGTCAAAATCTGCATTTAGAAGAATATTTTGAAAGTGGTTGCTAGAAAATGTTTAAGGAGAGTTGTTGTCCCCTTTAAAAGTTCGGTTATAAGACATATCTTGAAAGTGGTCGCTAAAAAGTGGTCGCTAGAAAGTGGTCGCTAGCTTGAGCTTAGTAAAAAATGAACGTTGAACTAAACACCTGGGATACCTCTAAGTTTAAATTGAAAGCTTTTGTTTTCTGTGTGTTTTTTAAGAAGCTAAATTTTAAAATCGGGCATTTTATTGAAATATTTCGCAGGTATGCATCTTGATCATAACTTTTGATATCGGTAAATATACTGAGTTAGTGCCGCCCTCAATATTCAAAATGAGCAGGGTTTAATAAAATAAGCAATAGACTTGTCTTTAAAACAGTTTATAATCAGGTATTTTCATTGAAACATTTAACACCATGGACATCTATGAATAAATTTCATTTTTTTTTATTGTAAAAAAAAAACACGGCAAAAACATGCACAGATTTTGTCGTCAGCAACGACTGTATCTAAAAAATTCACTCCCTCCGCAGCATTCGATCAAAACTATATTTTGTTGAAATATTCTTTGAACAAACAAAAATGCACTTGTACATTGTCTTCTTGATCGAGACGCGTGGAGGGGTTTAGCTTCTCTATAGAATTTGAAAAACACGGTATTTTTCTTGAATATCAACTGAAACACGCTGTGTTTGTGACGTCACGCCAAGTAAATGTAACCACGTAGACAGGAAAATATGTATGCAAAACGCTCTTTGCGCATTGGTGCATTAGAAACATATATGATATAAATGATTATTGGAAGAAGAAAAAATCCTGAAATTTGGGCCAAAAACAGCTCTTATAGTCCCCTCTCCTTTTGATTTTTTAAACTCAAAATTTTGAGTTAAGTCCAAATTTCAGCCTTCTCTAACTCAAAATTTTGACTTTTAAAGATTGTAAGAAAAGGAAGAGTAACTAAGACGTTTGAGTATCAACTTAAAGGTAGAAGTATCTGTATATTTATACTACTGTGAGTCTTTTTGTGTATTTATTTTTAGCAATTCACTACACATAGGGGGGAGGTTTGGATCCAAGAAAACGAGTTTAACCCCACCGCAATTTATGAGCCTGTCCCAAGTCAAGAATATGTTGGTCATTGGCTTGTCCTTGTCTTCTTATAAAATTTTAGTTTCTTGATATTTGGGTTATTGGATGTGGTTTGTTTCCATAGATTTATTCACTTTTTAGCTCGCCGGGACGAATGTCCGGAGAGCTATTGTCATACCCCCGGCGTCGGCGTCGTCGGCGTCGGCGTCAGCAAAACTTTAACCTGGCTTGTGGAATGGAGACCTGAAGAGCTAGGATGTTGATATTTGGTATGTGACTTCCTTGTGATGAGAGCTTTCTTCTGGTACTATACTTGTAGACATTTTGACCTTGACCTTGCCCCGAGGGCAATTTTTAAAAAACTTTAACCTTGCCTCTAGAAGGTAGGCTTTTAGTGGTAGGGTGTTCATATTTGGTATGTAACTTCCTTATGATGAGAGCTTTTTTCTGGTACCATACTTGTAGACATTTTGACCTTGACCTTGCCCTGAGGGCAATTTCTAAAAATTTCTAAAAAAACTTTAACATTGCCTCTTGAAGGTAGGCTTTTAGTTGGAGGGTGTTCATATTTGGTGTGTAACTTCCTTATGATAAGAGCTTTCTTCTGGTACCATACTTGTAGACATTTTGACCTTGACCTTGCCCTGAGGAAAATTTTCAAAAAACTTAAACCTTGCCTCTAGAAGGTAGGCTTTTAGTGGTAGGGTGTTCATATTTGGTATGTAACTTCCTTATGATGAGAGCTTTCCTCTGGTACCATACTTTTAGACATTTTGACCTTGACCTTGCCCTGAGGGCAATTTCTAAAAAACATTAACCTTGCCTATAGAAGGTAGGCTTTTAGCGGTAGTGTGTTCATATTTGGTATGTAACTTCCTTAAGATGAGTACTTTTTAGTGGTACCATATTTGTAGACATTTTGACCTTGACCTTGCCCTGAGGGCAATTTTTTAAAAACTTTAACCTTGCTTCTAGAATTAAGTTGTTTAGTGGTAGGGGTTTCATATTTGGTATGAGACTTTCTTTTGATGAGAGCTTTCTAAAGGTACCATATTTGTATTTGACCTTGACCTTGCCCTGAGGACAATTTTTCAAAAACTTGGCTTGTGGAATGGAGACCTGAAGAGCTAGGATGTTGATATTTGGTATGTGACTTCCTTGTGATGAGAGCTTTCTTCTGGTACTATACTTGTAGACATTTTGACCTTGACCTTGCCCTGAGTTCAATTTCTAAAAAACTTTAACCTTGCCTATAGAAGGTAGGCTTTTAGCGGTAGTGTGTTTATATTTGGTATGTAACTTCCTTATGATGAGTACTTTTTAGTGGTACCATATTTGTAGACATTTTGACCTTGACCTTGCCCTGAGGGCAATTTTTTAAAAACTTTAACCTTGCTTCTAGAATTAAGTTGTTTAGTGGTAGGGGTTTCATATTTGGTATGTAACTTCCTTATGATGAGAGCTTTCTTGTAGACATTTTGACCTTGACCTTGCCCTGAGGGCAATTTGTAAAAAACTTTAACCTTGCCTCTAGAAGGTAGGCCATTATTGGTAGGGTGGTTATCTTTTGTATGTAACTTCCTTATGGTGAGTGCTTTCTTGTGGTGCCATATTTGTAGACTTTTAGACCTTGACCTTGCCCTGAGGGCAATTTTTTAAAAACTTTAACTTTGCTTCTAGAATTAAGTTGTTTAGTGGTAGGGGTTTCATATTTTGTATGAGACTTTCTTTTGATGAGAGCTTTCTAAAGGTACCATATTTGTATTTGACCTTGACCTTGCCCTGAGGACAATTTTTCAAAAACTTGAACTTTGCTTCTAGAATTTAGTGATAGGGTGTTTATGTTTGATATGTGACATTCTTGTGAAGAAAGCTTTCTGTTACTTTCGAATTTATTGTGCATTGAGGTTACTGGAATCCCCGGCGAGCTATGTTGTCTTCTGACAACTCTTGATTACCTTTTCGGGGCCATTTAGGGCTTACTATATGGTGTGAGGTTCCTCACTGTGTTGAAGACCATATGGTGACCCTAGATGTTTTGTTTTTGGTCGTTTTACCCTGGATATGGGATGTTGTCTCCTTGACATTTACCCCATTTCCTTTTTTTCATATTCTAGACACGGGAAAGTATGTTACATTTGGACAGTCATTTACAGTAACTGTAATGCATACACTCTCTTTCGAGTAAAAAGAATCTTATAACAATGTGTGTAACAGCTTTTTTTTATTTAAAGTAGCGTTGAATTTTTATTGATTAACAGCCAGTGCTACGGGCATTTGAATCGAGGTAGAACAAATGTCTCCCTCACAGATCATTATTGCCAGTTTTGTGGTAAGACTATATTCCAAATTTCACTTTAATATATGGGCCACAAAAACATCTATCTGTTATTAATATAGACATTTCGGACATTTTGCCAGAATGTGTAGATTGCGATGGACAATTTCTACGGTGGTTTCCACCAGATTTGTCTTTTTGTCTCACAGACACTAGCTTTGGCAGCTCTGTTTAGTAATTTTGTTATTACCTACATTTTCATTCAAATGAACTAGAAACATCTAAGTCAAAATGAAAAGATACGCACAAAGACAAAAGAAATTTTAAGAACGAAGGGTTATGCGCGAATAAGAATGTATTTACTTGTCCCGGATATAATTACCGTAAAGAAGACAAAAACATCCTGAAAAAAGGGAAAATATGAATTAAAGTGTTCATTTTAAGGGAATTCTTAAAAAAAACATAATTAGTTGGAATCAAAATTGTGTGATTTTCTACACTTTGAAAGACAAAACTGAAATCGAATAACCGAACACAATGATAGAAAGCCTTCAAGATCGCGCTCAGCGGATATTGAAAAAAAAAAAAAACATATTTGTAAAATTGGACGCAAATGTCTTATCATATCAAGACCAGTTGGAGAATTTAAAGAATTTTTGAAGTGATATATAAAGTCCTAATGTAAAAAAAAAACATCCGCAAAACTGTTAATATTATCATCATGGAAATTATCAGAGGTTAGTACAAGTGTTTGTGGAATAGATGAACATATCACAGGACATATTAGACCTAAGATTAATCCAATACGGGACTTTTGAGTCGTGTATGACTATGACACTGGAAAAAATCTTTTACTGTACGAAATAATCAATCCATTTATACATCGAGAGAGACTAATTTATTAATTAACATTCTTGAGCTAAGGGCGGTTTATATTAAATCTTTTTATCGCTTCAGGTTAATTGTTTCTCCGTCAATTAAAATTTAGTTAAAGAATTGCCATGTGGGACATAAGAGTACACTTCAGTCTCACAAATAGTCTGTTTTGGAGGTTTATAATATTTCAGTAGGTCAGGAATCCAGCAATTTCTGCTGGAATAAGATGCAATTATTCATTACATATGAATTCCTATCTCAAAAGTCCTGTTTTATTTTTGAAAAAGTATAAATTGGTGAATTTAAATAAGAGAACGACCATTTGATTTTTATCGGGGGGGG
>MJUU01039532.1:29514-42306 GCA_002080025.1 Modiolus philippinarum
GCTATGGTCAAATTTAAAATAAAAAGGCAGGACACCAAAAATCTAGAAAAAAAATAACCAGGACAATACTTGTCCTGAAAAAAAAAATGCAGGATGGTAGATTTGGCTGTATAATTTTAAGGATATTGAAAAGAAAAAGTCAGGCGCGCGTAAGCGCGCAAAAAAAATGCAGGCTTTCAATTTTCCAAAAATAAAAAGGCAGGATGGAAAATTTGACCATAGCCCCCCCATAAAAATCAAATGGTTGCTCCCTAATGATATTTTAATGTAATCAGTTGTCATTCATCACCATGGTCATCGTTGGTGTGCCTTAGCATGCTTTCAGTTACTTGCTTAGATAGTGCTGTCTGCTCTGTTGTTATGGATTTGGAACTCACAGCTTGTCGGTCTGGTTACCACAATTTCATTTTTTTGTATATCCTGTGCTTCATTTGATGCCAACCCGAATGGCGTAGGTGTTCTATCAAAGATGTTTTATTGGCTTGACTGTTGCATGTGTTGATTTGGACTGTATTTTTGCTATTTCTTTTATACTTATATCTTTGATGTGTAGGTCCAGAAGTATGATGTTGGCTTTGATCTCTAATGATTCTCTGTCCGCTGTTGCTCAGACTGAGGGGTTTCTTTAGATCTTGTCAAGGCAAATACCCTCCCGTGACAACTTCAAAAAAAATGTAAGCACATTGTGAACACTTGTAATACTCTCAACTATATACATCAATTAACAATGACGGGATATGGAGTAAATGCAAACGAGACAAAGTCTCTATAAATACATGGTAATACTAAGCAATGGAATAACGCTTTTAATTGTTGTTCTTCATAGAAGGTATTGAATAAAAAACGACAGGATGTTGAAGCCCTAATGTTTTATAAACCAAGATCAGAATTAACTCTGAAAGTAGATTAGTTGTAAATACCACCCCAAATACACCATTTTGGGAAACACTTTAACTAAGGCACATTAAACCTTAAAAAAGGGAAAAAATCAATCCACACGCTCCATATTTGTGCCTCGAGGTTCACCATCTTGCAAAACATTTTCTCCTCAGGACACCATACACAAATCAACGACCACCTGCGTATTTTACGGTGCTGCTAAATGGTTCGTGAGGTGTCTCAGATGTATTATTCCACCATTTTTGTTTAATACTTGTTCATTAGGTTTCATTCATTAAGAAATTTAACTAAGTAGTTATTTAAAATGTAAAGAACGTCCAAAGTATTTAAAATTTGTATTCCTTATCACTTTTACACAATTTTTATTACATTATTGTGAACTATAACACATGTGCCTTAAATCTGTTGCTGGATTTACAGAACATAGAAATTAACCAAGGGAGATAATCTGATAAAAGAATTTCACAAAGATATCACTAGAGAAATTAACATTTCGCAATTTATCTCTCTATTTCAACGGTGACCCATAATTTTGATTTTTTATTATGTAAACTATATAAAGATTTCAAAACATATGCAATGTATGAAAAAAAATTATAAAAGGATTTTAAAGCTATCCTCTAATATAATCATTTTACCTATCATTTCTTTGTAAAATCTGTGAATTTTCAATTTCAATTTTTGCGCTTAAATGCGCGGTGATTTTTTAAATTTTATTTCATATTTTTTTTTTTTATATATTTTGAACAATGAATTTTATTTGTTTCTACACAGAAAATTTCACAAAATTCTATAATAGGGAAATAATACCCTGCAGACACATTAAGTTGTCTCTTTTTCCTAAATGTCTGCGAACATAACCAGCACATTGCCTCTATCTGTGAAGATGGCTTCATTCTGATATCTGAAATCAAATCAAACTATCCACCACAAACATGAACACAAATCAAGCAATATATAAGGTTTAACATGTAATGAGCTAATATTAAATTGAAAGTAACTTCGATAATTTGATACTCTACTGGATGCATGTATGCCCTTTTTGGTATACCCTGCATGACTTATGCTGTTGAACATCATCTGTTCCTAAATATCCTGTATTTCGACAGGTCCAGAAGATATTCTAAAGTTCCACTTGTCAACTCGATAAATAGTTTATTTATTTACACTTCTGGACTCCCTATATGTTATTCTTAGAATTTAAAGTACAATATCCATGTCCTTTTTCAAGTTGTCCATGTCAGCATTGTTACATTGAGTTCCTTATGCAGTCCTCGTCAACTGTCTCCAAATTAATGGTTTCCCGGTAGTCCAGTTCCGCCCTAGTTAACTGCCGCCCCGACAGAAAGATCCGGTCCTACTTCTGATACTAATTTGCTCTAGAAAGTAATGACCTATTTGCTTCCCTACATATTCTGCCAGAGTTCAGTATACTCTATCTAGGAGTCCTCTTAGACTCCAACGGAGAACTACAATGATTAACACTAATCATACCTCTGCTCTAAAACATATTTACATCAACACAAAAATGGAACATCTTAATAACAAACATCAACATATTCATCTTCATTCAAGAGCTACAGATTTCCAACACTATAGTTTTCCATGAATGCACTGAAGCAATCATGTGTCATTCCTTTTGGAGTACCAAGCTGGTGGATTTGTCCTGAATTGGGAAGAAGTCTGTCGATATGGTATGCTGCCCCTGGCTGCTCCCTTGACCTCTAGGTAAGTTAAATCAACAATTTCTTCGTTTAATTATACGGGCTTTTCCATTTTGATGCTAACTTATGCCAAACTCCTCTTCTTTTTGATGCATCATAAAGCCATAAGCGTGTTCTATTTTTAATTCGCGCTTTGCATCTTTCAAGTCGTAATGTCTCTTTTGGCGTTTCCTCACTATGATGTTAGACTTGTTCATTGTCTCTGTGGAATTATTGCTTCAATTGGAAGAGAGATGTATCTCCCAAGCACCGTCATGGTTGGGGTAAGACCAGTGCTTGCCTGGACTGGGGATCTGTATGCCATTAGAACTTGCGAAGGGATTTCATCCCAATGTTTCTGGTCATTATAGATAATACTAGTAGTACACTGTTAAATAGCTCGACATTTCCGTTCGACTAAGGATGCTGACTTGTTGTCCTTGTATAGCGATTTTGATGTTCCGTAATAAAAATGGACCCAGGATATCCACAGCACTATGTTCCATTGGTGTGACTATTTATTGTCCTGAAGGTCTCTGTTAATTTTTTCGGTGTTTCCGTGTCGTACATTTTTTTTTCTGTTTTCTGCTGTCTGGCACATTAATTTCTTCAGGTTTTTCATCAAGGAGAGAGCTGCATTAACCGTCCGAAGTAGGAATTCTTGTACGTATATGTATTATAAAAAGTTTTTAGAGCCTTAACAACACCAAGCAGTTCCTTACGTTTAACAAAGTACGATTGTTTAATTATACTCATTGATTTCCTCATACTTTATATGCACTCAAGAGACATAAGTTGTCGGAATGGCCATATGCAGAAACTAAATTTACGGTAACTTTGGTATTTTGTTACCCAAGGCATTTCCCAAACGGCATCAGTGTTTTATATTATGCTTCGTTTTGGTGTGGGTTACTAAGTATATGTGTACATATCAGCAATAGTTTCAGATGGTCAAATGCTTGCTGACATGCATAGGTCCATATGAATTTGCTGTTTTTTCTCGCATATTTTTCGTAGAGGTCTTGCAATTGCAGCAATTTTTTTTGCCACAATAAAAAGAACTTTTTACTTCTTTTTGCGGAAGATGGAACAGGCCAATCTTTGACTGCATTTTCTTTTTCTGTTTCTGTAATTATTCTTTTTACAAAGACAATATGGCATAGAAATCGTTCTTATTTGTGAAAGAAAATGCATGTTGTCGGCTTGAGCTTTACACTGCCTTTTCTGGGACGGTTAAAAATATTCATTCAAGCTTATTTATCCCCATCAAGCGTCGAACTTATAAATATTATATAATCCATGTAAAGGAGAAATTCCCTCGGAGAACGTCCTCCTTAAGGCTTTGAAATGTCGGAATTCATTAAACTAGTCCAAAAGCTATGAGTCCGAATCTTGTCAAAAATGCTGTTTTTGTCCTTGTCATCTAGTGCCATTTCTGTTTGCCAGAATCCCGAGTAAGAATAGACTGATTCAAACCATTCTGCCCCTGCTAATTAGTCTAAACACTTTATAATCCTAAGCAGAGGATATGCATCCTTTTTGTAGCGTCTTGTTGTCCAAACAGAACTTACGTCGGTCATCTTTCTTTAACTAGAACGATATTTGAAGTAAGTGAGAACCGAACCGTATGTAAAAAAAAAAGAATGATTCATGGATAACGGCAACCTTGGAAACATCAAGAAACAAGGACACAACAATAGTAAGGGACAGAAAAGAAAAACTAGACTAATGACTGTCGGAAACGACAGTGATCCCCGCACCCCCTGTTTGACACAGAAAACAGCTATAGACCCTGGGTATAATTTTTCTGAATATTTTTTAAATTAAACTATTGACAGTCACTAATTTACCATTAGGAATTAAAGAATATATGGTTGTTAGGCAGAATTCCCAAAAATAAGTAGTCTTTGAGACTTTCCGGAATTTTACCAAACTTGGAATCATATATTTTTGAAATCAAATTGTTTAAATGTTTCTTCTAATTCTAACAAATTTTTAAATTATGGTTTCAATGTAGAATTCCAAAAGTTAGTGGTCTTTGACAATTTCAGGAAATTTACCAAATTTGGAATCAATTATTTTGGAAATCCAATTGGTGAAAATGATTGTCCTTATCAAAACAAATGCTAAAAGTATGGTTGCTAGGAAGAATTCCAAAAAATAAGTGGTCTTTGAGACTATCAGGTAATTTACAAAAATTGGAATAAAGAATTTTTGAAATCCAATTGTTAAAAATGATTGTCCTAATTGAAACTGATCCTAAAAATATAGTTGATAGGTAGAATTTCAAAAAATAATTGTCTTTGAGACTTTTACCAAAATACAAAATTACCAAAGATGCAAAAATGAACAGTAAATTTAGTTATGCTGTACACGTATTTCAAGGAGTAACCTCTCATCAGCAGCATTAAAATCAAATAATATGGAAAGCCATAATAAAAATATTGTAAACAAAGAAGTACTCATTACCAGAGATATCGAAATAGGAAGCCAAGACATCCACCAAGTGCCATACACGGAATGAAGCCGTAGTATTTCCAAAGGCTTAGAATTTTGATAAAACAGTACATTTCTATAAATCGCTAGGTAAATTTTCGTGGCAGACAAGTCTGACTATTTGGCTGGTGAATACCCTCGGGGACAATTTGGAATCAACTAATTTTGGAAATCCATTTGGTGGAAATGATTGCCCTAATCAAAACATATCCTAACAGTATGGTTACTGGGTAGAATTCCAAAAAAATAAGTGGTCTTTGAGACTTTCAGGAAATTTACCAACATTGGAATCAATAATTTTTGAAATTCAGTTGTTAAAAATGATTGTCCTAATCGAAACTAATCCTTAAAATATAGTTGATAGGTAGAATTCCAAAAAATAAGTAGTCTTTGAGACTTTCAGGAAATTAACCAAATTTGGAATCAGCTAATTTTGGAAATCCAATTGGTGAAAATGATTGCCCTAATCAAAATATATCCTAAAAGTATGGTTGCTAGGTAGAATTGTAAAAAAAACAAGTGGTATTTGAGACCTTCATGAAATTTACCAAAATTGGAATCAAGTATTTTTGAAATCAAATTGTTGAAAATGATTGTCCTAATTGAAACTATTCCTAAAAATAAAGTTGCTAGGTAGAATTCCAAAAAAAAAAAAATATGTGGTCTTGGACACTTTCAGGAATTTTACCAAAATTGGAATCAAACATTTTTTAAAATCAATTGGTGAAAATGATTGTCCTAATGGAAGGAAATCCTAACAGTTTGGTTGTTAGGTAGAATTCCAAAAAATACGTGGTGTTTGACACTTTCAGGAAATTTACCAAAATTGGAATCAAATATTTTTCAAATTCAATTGGTGAAAATGATTGCCCTAATGGAAACAAATACTAACAGTTTGGTTGCTAGGTAGAATTCCAAAAAATACGTGGTCTTTGACACTTTCAGGAAATTTCTCAAAATTGGAATCAAATATTTTTCAAATTCAATTAGTGAGAATGATTGCCAAAATGGAAACAAATCCTAACAGTATTGTTGCTAGATAGAATTCCAAAAAACAAGTGGTCTTTGGCCCTTTCAGGAAATTTACCAAAATTGGAATCAAATATTTTTGAAATTCAATTGGTGAAAATGATTTTTGAAATTCAATTGGTGAAAATGATCGCCCTTATGGAAACAAATCCTAACAGTATTGTTGCTAGGTAGAATTCCAAACAATAAGTGGTCTTTCACACTTTCAGGAAATTTACCAAAATTGGAATCGAATAGTTTTGAAATCCAATTGGTGAAATATCAAAATACCGAAGTTACTGATTAATGAAAATGATTAACCTTATCAAAACAAATGTTAAAAGTATGGTTGTTAGGTAGAATTCCAAAAAATAAGTGGTCTTTGAGACTTTCAGGATATTTATCAAAATTGGAATCACATTTTTGAAATCTAAGATTTCAGAATTTTTATTTTTCCAAATACTTGCCAAAACATAAGATTTTATGCCAAAATGTCCAATAAATATCAGTTTTTGACATTTTCAGGAAATTTACCGAAGTTGGAACCGGAATCAAAATTCTGAAAGCTTATTGCGCATCTACAGAATATATGCAACAATTCTGCAACAAAATTAAATCCATAAATCTAAAAATGTAGGATGAGGTTGCGTCGCATGCCACAATCCACATTTTGTGGTCTTTGTCAAATCGATATCTTGGGGCCTCTTGTTTGCATCAAGGTAAATATCAAAAACCCGAAAGCTTATTGCGCATCTACAGACCATATGCAACAATTCTACAACAAAATTAAAACCCCAAATCCAAAAATGGAGGAGGAGTTCGCGTCGCATGCCACATGTGTCAAAATGGACATCTTGGTGCCTCTTGTTTGAAACAAGACCAATATAAAAAATCCGAAAGCTTATTGTGCATCTGCAGCATATATGCAACAGTTCAAAACCCTAAATCCAAAAATGTAGGAAGAGTTCGCGTTGCAATGATTTGTAACGGACGGACGGACAGACAGACGGACGGACGAACGGACGGACGAGGCCAACGAAAATATCCCCGAACTTTCATTCGAAAGTGCGGGGATAGTGATGACACATTTACAGATGAACAACACGGACCCAATAAAACCTATGGGGGAGACAAGGTGCACAGGCAGAGTAAGCATCTCCTGCTTCTTATAAGACAACCTCCGTTTTGAACATGTCAACTCTGTTAGTGAAGTCAAATCTCTTAGAGGAGAGCAAACTTTAGCTATAGAGAGACAGATCTGTTGTCATCTGGGAAACAGATATTCCATAGCTATCTACAGGATCGTGATGTCTACCGTAAAACTTCTGTAGTGATGACTTATGGGAACAATACACTTGCTTAAGTTGCCTGTTTGTGAGCAACCGAGCTCTCTCAAAGTAGTCATTGTATGGACCACAAGCCGTTGAGTAGTAGCGAAAGAGTTGGAAGATGAAAATTGAATATGCCGGTGTCGTATGAGATTTTAAAGTCTATGAAAACTGCAAGTTCCGGTTCCGGTTTTGGTCATGTACTTGCAGATTTCATAAGGGGGTTTATGAGATTTTAAAGTCTATGAGATTTTCAAGTATACGATGTACGGCCGAAATATTTTAAAATATGCGTTCTATGTGGAATTTAACGTTAGAATAGGATTATACGAATAAAATATTTATTAAACTGTTAAAAATATTAACATGACAAAGCAATAATTAGTCTATAGATCTTTCGAGACAAGAACTTGCCGACGGACGGAGTTAGCCGGATGGAGTAAGTTTTTGCAGTAAATTGACTGTAAAATATGGAGATACAACGTTATTCAAACAAGTGCAAAATGTACGCAGCCTTTAACAATCAGTAGACAGAGACACATCAACAGGACGGAATTTATGTTTTGTTTTTACTNGGGGGGGGGGTTCTGTGTATCTCTTTGTAGAAAAAAATTTGAATGCAAATTAAGAAATTGTTTGTAGTTTTTTATATTTGAATAAATTATAAATTATTTATATGTTTCTATTTTCTTGAAATCCAATGACTCTATGTTGCAGTATTTTGTGGTTAGTAATGTTTTGTGAAAAAGCTGAAGACATTATTACAAACCAACATACAGAGAACTTAAATAGTCACATTTTATGACCCAACTTGACCATAGATAGTCATAATTGATCATTATCATAATCACAACTTTTTCCACAGCCATGAAATCTGCCCAAAGATAGCCATAATTGATCAAAACTATTAATCGCAACTATTTCCATGGCCATGAAATCTGCAAGCATAAGTTCAGAAATGCATTTTATGACCCAAAATGACCAAAGATAGCCATATTTGATCAAAATTATTAATCGCAACTATTTCCACAGCCATGAAATCTGCAAGAATGAGGTCAGAATGACATTTTATGTCTTAACCTAAGCACAGATAGCCAAAAATTGTCATAATTAATAATAGCGAGTATGTCAACAGCCATGAAATCTGCAAGCATAACGCCAGAATGACATTTTATGACCAAACCAAATAACAAATAACAATATATGATCAAAATTCTTCAACAGAATTTTATCATAGTTATGAAATTTGCTAGTCTCAAGTAAACCAATAGATCTAACCAGAGACATATAATCTGTAATTATGTCTCTAATCTAACCATTGATGGTCATTATTATTTTTCATTGCAACATTTATCACAGCCAAGAAGTTAAAAAGTTTGAGCCATATTTTACATATTTCTATAGAAATAAGCTATAATAAATTTTTTTCCATGCATTTTTTTTTTATTTTCGCCAAAGTACAATCACTTACATACATAATTAAATCTGAAAGAAAATTAAGTCCAACAGTACGTGCTTCTTTTAATTAAGAAAATTTAATGTTTCGCGTATTGTGAGATGTCACATCGTTTTGAATAAAACAGAGGTTTCCCACACATTTCGCATTTCCGGAACTTCCAATTCTCACGCCGGAAGTAAACATGACAAAAACCGGAACCGGAACTTGCAGTTTTCATAGACTTTAAAATCTCATACGACACCGGCGCTTAAAAAAATTTTGAATATTTGGTAAAGTGAAGTCATCGCGTTTGTCACACAGCCTAGTTTGTAGTGTACCTCTGTTGTCAATTTCAAGGTGAAGGTCAAAGATCGAGGCCGATGTGGAAATATATGTAGTATCCTTAATTTGGAGCTCTTTTGGATAAATAAGATGAAGAAAATCACCAAAGCGAGGGTTATTTAGTAATAAAATATCTATATAACGAAAGCTGAATTTAATGGTCTGGACTAGTTTTTTATCTTTATTCTGAAGATGACAACGATGAATTCAGCCTCATAGGAGTAGAGAAGCAAACTGGCTGAAAGAGGTCAGGGACTTTTTCATTGTATAATTATTCATCAATCAATCATCCTCCCTTTTCCCCTTTTCTATCTCTTCCTTTCCAATCGGCATTCGTCTCGATCTTTGTCTTAAAGGATAAGATTTTTGTGAATGACACTATAGGTCCTTCCTATGTCATCCTCTGTCTTGGAAAATACATCCTCGTATTTTGTAAGCAGCATTGCAAGGTTGCGTGTTTAAATCTCTTGAAGATGTTGCAAACTTCTCTAAAATAAAACAAATAGATGTTCTTGTATCCCCTGTGTCCTTGGTCTCATTGATTGTGCTACATGTAACCAGGTCTGTTCCTTGTCAGGTTTTTAACTCAAAATATGACTTAAAAACAACGGCAGTAGAATACCGAAGGAACAAAGCACAAGATTACACAAATCAAAGTCCAGAGACAAGGCAAAAGCAAGAACACCAAAAGACGGAAGACAAAAGACACCACATGCCCACAAAACACAAGAACATTACATATACAACAACAAAAAAAAACGTTTGGTTTTTCCTTTGTGGTTCCTTGGTGGATTGTGGCATGTGATTGTAAATTTCGGCCATTGTAACATTTAATGATTGTAATTTTCGGCCATTGTAACATTTAAGGATTATAATTTTCGGTCATTGTAACAGGTAAGTATTTTCTGTTATCTTCCCTCTGTTAATTGTCCAAAGATGCCATCCTGACTTATGCTCCACACTGACTAAAACTTTATTGACCTAACTTAATATTTATAATATAACTGAACCTAAAGAAAAGATCATATTGTCATTAACATCAATTGGTTCCAAAGGGTACCATATATTAGATTGCAATTGCTCAAATAACTTACACGTTGAGCAACTGTCAATTAAAAATTCTACAGGTGAATCATGAATTAACTATTTTTATAAAATTCATTATCTCAAACATAATCAAGTTCCCTAGTATGTCCTGTCCGCGTAATTGTTTCGTCCTCAATATAAGGCGATTTTCCTGCTCTGACTTCAGGCCTACTGAATCCACGATTTGTCGTTTCCCTGTTGATTATAAGCTGTGTTGTTATTGCATTTGTTTCCGTCAAAGTATGCTGCTGTTGTTCTAGTTTGGATAGTTCCTCATAAAATGTTGTGGAGAGTTGCAAATATATCATTTCCCCTGATTGACACTCCATCTGACGTCCCAGTCCATTTTATGCTCTCCAATTTCCCCGTCCTATCTCTAAGTTCCTTGTTATTGTCACCGTTGGTTCTCCTTGTGTTATTTTGCGTTGGTCATGTTGTTGTATCCTTATATTCAACTGATCTAATAGATTTTTTTGTCTGTCACCGTTTCCAATTATTGATTCATATCTTTCTATTACTGCTATGGGTTAACAATCCTTATCAATGCAGCAATATTTCATTTCTATTTGAATTGTTTTGAACAACTGATTCAAAGGCAAGGACTCTTGCGCTTCCATATCCAAGCTGCAGTACGCTTTTTATGCCAACTGTCTGATACAATCCACTTCCTCAGCAATACTCTCCGTTGGTGTGCGTCTCTGATTTCTAATTTTGAGACAATTCCTATGTTTTGTGCTCCAAAGTCTGGTTAAGTTTTTGGGTAAGCGATTGATACGCACGCTTACCTCCTGGTGACATACTCATATAAAATGTCCGTGCTTGTCCCCTCAAACTCGCTGCCTAAACAGTAGTTTGGGGTGATTATCCCATCGCCCAAGCTCAGCACAGTCCTTTAAATTGGACAGATATTCTTCCCAGCAGTATTTTGGTAAGGTTCAGGTTTTAATGTCAGTAAGGGTTGGTTTAAAGGTGGAATAAATGCCCTTACGCTATCATTCCTATAAAATCAATTATGTCTGGGGTATTGGTAAGCATCCCTTTTCATTCCCAACGATTGGTGTCATCACCATGGTCCTCATCATTAGATCCCCCACACGTTTCGACATTGACATGAACTTGTGTCTGGTCCCCTTGACCTTATTCATCTAAATCCTTTTCCCTTCTGAATTGTACCTCTGGGTTTTGAAAAGTTGGACCATCATCAGCCATACTAATAGACAAAACATGTTTGTATTGTGCTTCTCCTAAATATTTGAACTGTTAATCCATCACGTCGGAACTATACCACTTTCTACATAGACATGTTAATTCCTAGTTCGTATCCTAGATACTTAATACAATTGACCTCTTAATTTTTTCCATAATTTCATTTTATACATTCTTTGGAGCATTCTGGCAAAATTCAATTTTATTTGTGGTATTTTGTCACATCATTAATAGATAAACATGACTAATGTTAGACCTATGACTAATTTAGAGGAGTTGAGCCATCCCCCATTTTTTAAAAACTAATGTATTTCACGATATCGAAAACTTATTTATTTTTTTCGCTGAAATGACTTTTTTTTTTCTTTTTTTTTTTACAAAAAACTTCTTTATTTGAAATCCTACTTATTTTGAAATTGATCAGCGAGCATCCTTAATAAATATATACCTTTATTGAAATCATTACATGTATGATTCAGATAAAAATGACAAAAATAAAAGCAATGAATCGGACACCAATTGACGTTGAGCATTGATTTTGCAGACGACACCTCCAAGAATACAACATTAAAATCAAAACCATTGTTCCGTATTCCATTTAAACTAGTGCCAGGGTGGCCGAGTAGTTAAGGTAGTTCTACCATCTATACAACCACTGTAGTCTATCACCACTGCTGTGTGAGTTAGCGCTCCGCTTTGCACATTACGTAAAAAGGTGCACTCTACTTACAATCTTAAGTGATAAAGTATGTCAGTTACCTGCCAAAGGTCGGTTGTTCTCTCCGGGCACTCTGGCTTCTTCCATCACTAAAACTGACCGTCATGAAATAGCTGAAATACTGCTGCAAGTGACGTTAAACCCTATATCAATCAATCAATCCATTTAAATTATGTAATAAGCATTTTTGTCCGAAGTTGAACTCAAATACAACCTTTTCCTTGGCTCAAGTTGTTATTTTAACAATGGATATCAACGTAAAAATCTGGTAGATGGATGCCAAAATCCAGTGTTATGAATGAAAATTGTTTTTTCGTAGCATTAAAAACAAAGAGATCGACATTTATTCGTTTGAAACTTCGCATTAATTAATTATCAAGCGCAATTTGGCCAGTTAAAGCGATTTAACAGTCTTAAAAATTCTTAAAAGACTCCCGCTTTGCGGGCGCTTTTGAAGAAGTTTTTACGCCTTTAAATAGCAATAATTGGCCAATGCGCTTGATAGTATATAGTGTCAGGCAGGCTGAAAAGTTACCTCGAAGGTTTCTGATACAAAAATTATAATTT
>MJUU01039532.1:42363-66176 GCA_002080025.1 Modiolus philippinarum
TCGCTCACCTGGACCATGGCCAATACATAACTTCAAATCAACTTATATGTTAAAGGGTCTCATTTTCAAACTATGTAACTAAACATTTATGTTATATGATCCAACTTTAATTTAACTATTTTCCCTATTGCATGCCATCTTCTATAAGGGATGGATCTGCAGGACACAATTTTAAAGAAAATTAAGTATTGTGCCAAAGTTTATTTCCAACTGGCCAAATGGTTTTAAAGAAGATGATCTTTATTAAACTTTGTTTCCCATTGGTAGCCAATTTGCATACGGTGCAGACTTGAAGGACATCTGTATTGAAGGGGACCATCAAAGATACATTGTGATAAAGATTTATTCTAACTAGCCAAGTTGTTTCAGATAAAAAATTCTTTGTATGCTCTTTCCATACAGTCGAGTAATAAATTAAGTTCCCTGCAGATGGCCATGTTGGATGACATTTAGGCATCAAAGTCACAATACATATATATATTATAGTCAGCACCTCATCAGCATCATTAATGCCAAGTTCCGTTCAAATCCATTCAGGTTAATTTCATCAACTGCTCACTAAGGCTTTATTTACTAATATTTTTAACATTGAGCAGTCTATGAAGCTGATAAACATGTCAGCAGAGATCATAGTGATTCACCACTAAAGACTCAGTAATGTACACAATATGTTTATATAGGAAAATCATTATAACATGAAATAAGGTAAATATTAAGAAAGTATTTTTGCAAAAAATTGCAGAAATTTGCACAAAAACACTGTTTTTGCTCTTAATTATGGAAGAAATAATTTTTTTAATGAAGTGATAGTAGGGAATTTCTCTAAAGCTTAAAAGAGAAAACTTAACTAAAGAAGATTTGAACACAGAATTTAAAGGGAAATAACCCATAACCATATGGCATTGGAAAAAAAGAAAAAAAAATGGTGAAAAACGGCCAATAAATCATACACAGGCCTTTGGATTTTCTTCAAATTTTCAGGGTATGTAGATATTGATATGCTGAATTTTTTTTTAATTTACACTTCACCTCTATCTGTTACACTTTTTGAAATAAAAAATAAAAAATGCACAAATTTTGAAAAATTTACGGAAAAAGGGCTATAATTCTCAGACGGGTTTTCCAATTTTCTTCAAAATTGCAGAGCAGATAGATCTTGGCATTCTGAACATTTTTACCGCATGTCAGATTTTTGATATCTGCATCGGTTTTTGAGTTATTGGCTAAAACCTGCAATTTACCCCTAGGTTGGGGGTCTCATTGGGGGGTTCTGATCCCGGATCCCGCTTAACGTTTTGTTAAATTCCCGTATCCCGCTTATCATTTTTGTGTTTTTCCAGATCACGCTTATTCACTCTTCAGAAAATAGAGTAACCTGTAAACAGTGATACGTTTCTTTCGGATAAAATGTTATTTTTATTGTGTAAGACAAGTAAGCAGTTAACGCTTTTGAATGTATTTGCATTTGAAATTAATGTTAAACTTAATACCTAGCTGTCGATCATTTTGGACAAAACTCAGACACGATGAACATAATTGGAAAGCCGATTCTGAAGCCATCAAACCTATTAGCAAACAAAGTTTCAGTGCCTGAATTTTTACAATTTTAGACTTCTTTTTATTCTGAGTGAATCAACTGTTTACACCTTGCATGCTGATATTTAACCTTGCAGACACAATAAGGCCTCCAAGGTTCTTGAAATTTTAAAGCCAGTCAAGGGCACCATGATCTATCCTAACAAGGAACGGCACTTCATAAAAAAATGCTTTATAGCAGACGCCATTGCAAGAAAATTCACGACGAGTTACGTCATAATACATCGGCAAACGAATACCGAAGCAAGAACGAGAAAAGGGGGAATTCTAAAATCATTAATTCAAAATCACGGCAATTCACAGTCAACACGAATTGAGACAGTATGAAAAAGACAAAACTAATAAACAAAAAAGAACAAGAACGCCACAAAACTAAAGCACTAGCAGTGTGAACCCTTTAATTGAGGTATCATCAGGTGCTCCGGAAGGTAAGCATGATCCACGCATGGCACCCGTCACACAGCCAGTTAAAATATGATGTTGAAATATCTGTCGGATGGCTGATTGGTTATTGTCATTTTCTACCCCTAGACGAAACCAATTCAAATCCAGGTTGTATGTTACTTCTCTAACCCTCAAACAGCGCCAACTGAAGGTGAAACTTTGAAAAGCATGTTTACATCTCTTTTTGTTTTTAGACAATTACAAGGACGAATCTGTGCCACAAACAATCGACGAAGAAAAAAAATTAAAAATAACAGGATGATATACAAGACAACACAGAAAACAAAGCACAGACAGTGTGAACTCTCACTGAAAACCGAGAGTATCATCAGGTGTTCTGATGATATTCTCGGTTTCACTGCGTTCTTGTGTATTCCGGCAAGCTTGTACTAAAATTAGCTATCATGATCTCTTTGTCATCTTGTATTTCAGATATTGAGCTCGTATTCCAAAGGAGCTGGCTTCGGTGTCTGATATTAACGTTTTACTGGTATCCATGGGTATCCGAAAATTTGAGCCTACACAAGACACTTTTTAAGTTTGCCACCTGACTCTCTCATGACATTAAATATTTTCACCCTATTCTGTCAACTTATGAAGGAGTCTGGCTATTTCAGAAAAGCCTTTCACATACATGTGGTAGTACGAGTAGGTTCCAAAAATACTTCTCACATCTTCATGGATTTGAGTACTGGCCATCCAATATTCCGTCGGTTTATATATATTTTCCTATACAAAACCAGTCGAAGATCAAAAGTTATCTTGCAGAACATCAGTCATTGTAAATCGTACATACATTGAAGTTTTTGATAACGAAAAACTGAAATTCCCGCTTAGTAAAATTATCATTTTCCCGAATTCCCGAACCATTTTTATTTAATTTCACGTATCCCGCTCTACTTCGTTTCCCGTTTTCACGCACAATAATTTGACTTTCACGGGTAACGCTTACAGAAAAACGGTCGATCCCGTGTCACGAGACCCTCTAGGTTCTATTTTAAGCATGTTTTTCATCGGATCATAATAAAATGAGGATCTTTGTACATGACATGTCATAGATGATTACTATAAAGTTTCAAACCAATCCCTCCAGTAGTTTCAGAGGAGAAGATTTTTAAAAGTGAGCTAACGACGGACGGACAGACGGACGACGGACGACGGACGCAAAGTGATGGCAAAAGCTCACCCTGGCATAGCCAGATGAGCTAAAAAAGAACTTGATTAAATGGCTTATAGTCTGAAATAAAATTTTAAATTTTCGTTTCTCTCCACTACATATAGGATGGACTCCCGCAAGGTTCCAGAGAATGTAAACAGGACATGTTTTCATAATTTCTGGTGCAGTTTCCTAAAATTAAGCTTGACTTTAGATGAATAGCTTACTAGCATATAATTGATTGTTCCTGATATTAGAAATATGATTATATGCAAGTTAAAAAGGTGAAATATTGCAATACAGTCGTCAAATGGCCTGCCGTAAAAACTTCCAAAAAATGTAAGCAAATTGGGAACACTTGTCAATTCTTAGAACTTCCTGAAAGGTAGTGAAACCCTGATATTTAATAAAACAAGATTATGAATTCCATCAAGGACAAAATTATGTGTAAAATTGATTATTTTACCTTTGGTACATTAAACTTACAAAAATCCACCCATACCCAAAAATAGTAACATTAACATTGAATGAAAAACATAAAACATAAAAGCCATTAATTAGCAAATATGAAGTTATTCTGATTTTATAGTATCAAAATGTTTAAAAATGTATATTTAGCCTTTTAGTAGGATGTCCAATGTCCAAAAAGATGCGTAGTTTTCGAGTTTGGGTTAAGGGAATGACACACGGCTGATTTTTGTTTTAAATGATAGAACAACTATTAAATTTGATATTTTTAGCTGTCGTAGAAATTTTCTGTGGTCACGACTTCTTTTAATTCTCCCTTTTTAAGGGTACCCTATAACAGAACTTGGGAAGTGGTATCTTTAAAGTTTAAGAAAATAGTAGCATTCCCTTATATTCTAATGAAAAGCTGTTTACTTGAAAGTCCAGACCTGAAATATTTATTTGAACAACAGAATGCAAATTATTTTTGACCTGTTTTTATAGTTTAACGGTATCAATGTCGAGGAAAATTTGAGTTTTAATTAATGACATTTTTATTGAGTGCAAAATAAAAATGCTTAATTTCCGAAATATTACAATTTGAAATGAAACAGAAACACAAAATGTACATATGTTCCAAAAATCATGAATGAAATGTCCACCATTACAGAGAAATCAACAACTAAATAGCCAAAATTTGCATTAAATTTTCAAAATTATACTTTTTCTTTTTTGGTGTCCTTAGCGTACAATGCGAGATAACTCGAATCAATCGTTCTCAAAAGTTCATGAATATATTAACTATTTTATGTTGCTTGTGTTTTGAATTTCCGAGCACATGTATTTATTTTCACGTTTAAAATGACATTTCCATATCATTACAGATAATGTAATAAGGTTATGTTTTCATTGCAATGGTTTTACCAACTTTTATATCAATATTTGTCTTTGGGGAGAAATTGACTTAGTTATATCACTAACAAAAGTACATTTTTTTCGCCTTAATATTGCTTATTGTTTGAGAGGTTAGACTTAAATTAAATTTAAGGTTCTCTTAAAAGAATAGCATTATAAAAATTAGAAACTTATAGTTCCTTATACCCAAAGAACCCCTCATATTATGCTGGTCAAATTATTCAAAATGAGGGACCTTTACACACGAACCTATTCAATAAAATATAATAAATATATTCAAATTGTGTTGCAGTTTCATTGGTGAAAGGAGCTAACTTTAAGTTGCATCAAAATTTTCAAAATTTCAGGAACTAACCTTTGACCAAATTTAAAATGAAATGTGACCATAGCCATAATGTACGACATCGTAATTTCGAAGCGCCATAGTCTCCTCTTTCCAAACATGTATAATGCAGGTATGTGTTGTTCCGTTAACCCAAAATAGGAAAAAATCGTCTCTTTGGTACCTTACTATAGTGTTGGCCCGAACAATATTCGATCTTGGTATCCATAGAACATCTGTCCACTACTCTACCATTTGAGCTGAAGGACTATCCCCTTAGCTCAGATGGTAGAGCAGAACCCTTTAGGTCAGATGGTAGAATGGTGGACTGTTGTCCTATTGGTAGCGAGATCGAAACTCTGTCGGGGCGACAGTGAATATGCTCTCTGGCTACACTTGATATTTTTCGTAAAAAAGGCGTTTAAAGGTTGATAAACACTTTTGTTCCGCACAATTCAATATCACGCTTTTTAAAAATAAAGAGTTAGATATGGGTTAGGATTAATATTTCTGCCAGAACAGTAATTTGACAGGTGTTCATCATAATTGACATCACAATTGAACAGTAATGAAGTGGCAATTTGATATTTACTGTACTGTGCAACGTAGCCCTTACAGAAAAAAATATCAGTCATCCGTCATCCAATCGTCAGCGATCAGTTAATTAACGTGACGTTATTCGTCCAAAACGTCATTTGACGCGATATGTGACGGATGACGAGAAATCTATTAGTCCAACTCGCGTCCAGATTCGTCCATATATCACGGGATATCTCTGCTATTTTTTTTTTCAAATTATAGATTCGATTCACTCAGAGCATGCACGATCAATACATCATTGCAACAGGGCAATTCTATTAATATATAAATATTTTATCAAATATTTTTTTTTCATTTTTAAGGAGTTTTTAATAAAATAATGTGTAAAGGGAAAAGTTCGCACTGACAGGTGCATTTGAAATGACTGCATGAATTGAAGATTAATAAGATTTTTTAATCTAAATTGTCCATTTTCATGGATTTGTCAACAACAAAAAAAAATGTGAAAAGAAAGCTTAATACTGACCGGTGCATTTGTAATGACAAAAGTGAAGTTTTACAAGTGGGTTTTTTTATCATTATTTTTTATTTTATTGGAATTTTGAACACAGTAATGTGTAAAAGAAACGTTTTGAACTACCCGGTACATTTGTTATGATTAAAATAAAGATTTACAAGTGATTTTTTTATTTAAGTTTTTCATTTTCATTGCATTTTGTGTAAAAGGAAAGTTTCGCACTGACCGGTGTGTTGGTAATGACTGAAATGAATTTTTACAAGTGATTTTTTATTATTTTTTTTGTGGAATTTTGATCAAAATAATATGTAAAAGGAACGTTTCGCACGGACCGGTACATTTGTAATGACTAAAATGAAGATTTCTTAGCTAATTTTGGCTTTTCTATTTAGCTCCTTTTAGGAATTTGTTCTCTGTCAAATTTTACACACATTTCGGTTTATGGATTTCCAAATGTTTTGATTTGATCTGCACTGAAGAGACATAAGTTGTCGAAATGGGCATATGTAGAGACTAAATTCACAATAACTTCGGTATTTTGTTCTCTAAGAGATCTTTTCATTTTCATGGAATTTTCAACAAAATGATATATAAAAGAAAAGTTTTGCACTGACCGATGTATTTGTAATGACTAAAATGAAGATTTACAAGTGACTTTTATCATTGTCATGGAATTTTCAACAAAATAATTTACAATAATTCTACCTTATGATAGAATGCTGTAATTTGATTGGTCGACTACCGGTGTATTTTTGACAAATTCATGACATGTCAAGCAAGTTTTCAAGCAGCGGGGTATTTGCCTAAAAATTTGTCATTTTTAACCTTCTGCTGGGGTATTTCTTAAAAATTTGCCTTTTTTAACCTTTCACTGAGACGCTTGTAAAAAATTTAAAAACGACGTCATCTGTGCGCTTTCAATAAAGTCATTTGGTAGAATTAAACAGATATATCATGTTTGGTCGGGGAATTTGTGAACAATACCAGTCTCGAGAATGCAATTTCCCTCGCCCGTTGGGCTCGGGAAAGATAACATCTCTCGACTGGTAGTTTTCGCAAATTTCCCTCCCAAACATGATATATCTGTTCAAAATAAAGTTTTGCACTGACCAGTGTATTGGTGATGATTAAATGAATATTTACAAGTAATTTTTAATTAAAATTTTTCATTTTCATGGAATTTTGAACAAAAAAATGTGTCAAAGGGAAGTTTTGCACCGACCAGTGTATTTGTTAGGACTTAAATGAATATTTACAAGTAATCATTTTGAATATAATAATGTGTAAAAGGAAAGTTACGCATTGACCGTTACATTTGTAATGACTAAAATGAAGATAAACAAGTGTTTATTTGTGAAAATTGTTTATTTTGTTGGAGGTTTGAACAAAATAATGTGTGAAAAAAAAGTTTGGCACTGACTGATGCAATTATATTGGCAAAAAATAAGATTTGCAAGTGTTTTTTTTTTATCAAAATTGTTCATTTTGATGGAATTTTGAACAAAATATTGGGTAAAAGTAAAATTTTGTACTGACCGTTGTATTTGTAATGACTAAAATGAAGATAAACAAGTGTTTATTTGTGAAAATTGTTTATTTTGTTGGAGGTTTGAACAAAATAAAGTGTGAAAAAAATTTTAGCACTGACTGATGCAATTATATTGACAAAAATGAAGATTTGCAAGTGTTTTTTATCAAAATTGTTCATTTTGATGGAATTTTGAACAAAAATATTGTGTAAAAGTAAAATTTTGCACTGACCGTTGTATTTGTAATGACTAGAATGAAGATTTACAAGTGATTTTAGCTCATCTGACCCCAAAGGTCGGTGTGAGGTAGTGCCATCACTTGGCATCCGTCGTCCTTTTGTCCGTCGTCTGTTAACTTTTCACATTTTCATCTAGTCCTCTGAACCCACTGCAGCAAATTCAAACAAACTTTAAAGGAATTATGTAATAAAGGTCCTTAACAAAGATTGCTCATTTCACTCCGATCCTATGAAAAACATGGCCGACTGCACTGAACATATTTTAACATTAGACCCTATGGGAAAATCACATTTTCATCTTCCCCTCTGAAACCACTGAAGCAAATTCAACCAAGCTTTACAGGAATGATCTACTAAAGGTCCTTAACAAAGATTACTCATTTCGTTCCGATCCTACCAAAAACATTGCCGCCAGCGCGGAACTTGAGTTCAACATTGGATCCTATGGGAAAATCACATTTTCATCTTCTCCTCTAAAACCACTGAAGCAAATTCAATCAAACTTTACAGGAATGATGTACTGAAGGTCCTTAACAAAGATGGCTCATTTCCTTTCGATCAGATAAAAAACATGGCCGCCAGCACGGGACATAGTTAAACATTGGACCCTTGAGAAAATCACATTTTCATCTTCTCCTCTTCTTCTCTGAAACCACTGATGCAAATTCAACCAAACTTTACAGCAATGATGTACTAAAGGTCCTCCATTATGATTGCTCATTTTTTCCCGATCCGACAAAAAAATGGCCACCAGCGCGGAACTTATGTTTAACATTGGGCCCTATCTTTTCCTCTAGAACGGCTGAAGCAAATTCAACCAAACTTTACAGGAATGATGTACTTAACGTCCTTTACAAAGATTGCTCATTTAGTTCCGATCCAATAAAAACATGGCCGGCAGCACAGAACATAGTTTAACATTGGACCCTTAGGCAAATCACATTTTCTTCTCCTCTGAAACCACTGAAGCAAATTCAACCAAATGTTAGAGGAATGATGTACTAAAGGCCCTTAAGAAGATTGCTCATTTAGTTCCGATCCGATAGAAAACGTGGCAGCCAGCACGGAACATTGTTTAACATTGGACATATTGAAAAATCGCATTTTCATCCCCTCCTCTGAAACCACCGAAGCAAATTCAACCAAACTTTACAGGAATGATGTACTAAAAGTCCTAAACAAAGCTTGCTCATTTTATTCCGATCCGATAAAAAACATGGCCGCCAGCACGGAACATATTTTAACATTGGACCATATGGGAAAAATCACATTTTCATCTTCGCCTCTGAAACCACTAGAGCAAATTCAACAGAACTTTACAGCAATGGTGTACTTTAATAAGGTCTTTAACTTCGCTCGTTTCAATGAAGAAGAACGGAACATAGTTTAACATTGGACCCTATTGGAAAAATCATTATTATATGTAATCTTCTCCCCTGAGACCACTGAAGCAAATTCAACAAAACTTTACAGGAATGATATACTAAAGGTACTTTACAAAAATTGCTCATATCATTTAGATCCCATAAAAACATGGCCGCCAGTGCAGAACATAGTTTAACATTGGAGCACGGTATGAGAAACCATACTTTTCATCATCTTCTCTGAAACTATTCAAATTTAAATTCAAATTCAAGCAAATTTAACTAAATGTGTAGTAGGTCCTTTGCAAAAATTACTCATTTCAATAGGATCAGAAAAAAAAACGGGTGCTTATGGAGGACAGCTAAACATTAGACCCCATTTGTAATAAACATTATTTTTTGACATGCATGGCATGAAGCATTTTGTCACGTGAGCGATAAAGGCTCAGTCTCTGAGTCTATGGTTTATTAAATGTTTTCCTTTTAGTGGAATTTTAACCAAACTAATGTGTAAAAGCAAAGTTTCGCACTGACTGGTGTATTTGTAATGACTAAAATAAATATTTACAAGTGATTTTTTATTATTCTTTTTTTTTAATTTTTCTGAATTTTGAACAAAATAATAGGTTTAGGAAAGTTTCGCACTGACCGTTACATTTGCAATGAGTAAAGTGAAGATTTCTAAGTGATCTTTTATTAAAATTATCCATTTTCAGGGAATTTTCAACAAAATAATGTGTAAAAGGAAAGTTTCGCACTGACCGGTGTATTTGTGATGACTAAAATGAATGTTTATAAATGATTATTTTAAACAAATGAGTGTGTAAAAGGAAAGTTTGGCACTGGATGGTACATTTATATTGACTTCAAGTGTTTTTTTTTCAAAATTGTTCATATGCTTCAATTTTGAACAAAATAATGTGTAAAAGGAAAGTATCAGACTGAATAGTACATTTGTAATGACTTACTAGTATATGAAGATTTACAAGTTATTTTTTTTATAAAAAAATCATTTTCATGAAATTTTGAATAAAATAATATGTAAAAGGAAAGTTTCGTACTGACCGGTGTATTTTTAATGACTGAAATGAAGATTGCTAAGTGATTATTTATTAAAATGTTTCATTTTCATGGAATTTTAAACAAAATAATGTGTGAAAGCATAGTTTTACACTGACCGGTGTATTTGTAATGACTAAAATGAATATTTACAAGGGATTTTTTAAAAACATTTTGAATTTATTGGAATTTTGAACAAAATAATATGTAGCAGGAAAGTTTCGCACTGACGGGAACATTTGTAATGACTAAAATGAAGATTTCTAAGTGATCTTTCATTAAAATTTTTTATTTATATGGAATTTTCAACAAAATAATGTGTAAAAGGAAAGTTTTGCATTGATCCGTTTATTTTAAATGACCAAAATTCAAGATTTCTAAGTGATTTTTATTAAAATTTTTCATTTTCATGGTATTTTAAACAAAATAAGGTGTGAAAGCAAAGTTTTAGCACTGACATCACATTTGTAATAACTAGAATGAAAGTTTACCGATGGGTTTTTATCCAAATTTTTCATGGAATTTTGAACAAAATAATATTGAAAAGGAAAGTTTCCCTCTGAACAGACCGTTTGCAATAACAAATATGATTATTTAATTAAAATTGATAGATTTTCGTGGATTTTTCTTACAAAATAAAGGAAATTTAACTATCGATTTTTTGATTCATGGATTTCGTTTTTTTTAAATAAAATTAAAGAATTGACTGTTCCCAAGTTTATATTCCTAGCACAATTGTTTTAATGTGTTACCGGGGATCGGAGTGGCTCTCATCCAAGAAACCTTATTGTATTTTTACTAAATCCAGAAATCCCCAACTACAAGGGAACTTAAAACTGATGAAATCCCCATTCCCGGTACATTTATTTCCCGAAATTCCAGGCTAAAATGGTAGAAATCTTGAATTCCAGAGCTTAAAAACTTACAATCCCGGCTACTGAAAAAGGTCAGGCCCATGTTTTATATAACAAATAACAAAATACCGAAGTTACTGTGAATTTACATTCTGCATATGCGCATTTCGACAACTTATGTCTCTTCAGTGCAGATCAAATCAAAAAATTTGGCAATCCATGAACCGAACTGTAGGTAAAAGCTGATAGAGAACAAATTACCAAAAGGATCTAAGCTAAGGACAGAGCTATGCAAGAGGGATATTCTCCTTAGGTTTTAACAAAATTTTCTAAAATTTAGATATTGCAAGTTTTCAAATAAAATCGGTTTATGGGCCAGCACCGAAGTACTGGGTACTGGGTTGGTGAATACCCTCGGGGACTAACAGTCCACCAGCAGTGGCATTTGCCCAGTGGTAAGAAATTATTTGTGATCCGTGCTTATGACACATAAATTGTCGAAATGTCACAATTAACTGAATATAACTAAACGAAAAGAAGTGAAATGCTATAAAAACGTTGACAATTTTATGCAGTCTAAGGATACAGTACTTCAGCTTATTTAATTAGTGACTTATTAAATGTTCAATAAATTAGAATTACCGGTACATCGTTATATTTGTAAAACATTAACCTATTAGGGTTGTAGCAATACAAAATACACAACAGCAAACATTATTCAGTGGAAATTTAATATAAAATAATAATGATACAAAGACATCATCGGTCTTCCTTCCTCACTTCAAATGACTGTTTTATAAAAGACACTACTGCCTTCATATCATCGGGTGTTGATGGGGTTAAAATAATACCTAATTTTTTATTATTTCTTAAAGTAAAAAAATATGTAAAAATATTATAATTTTGGTAATGATCAAATAGGTTCTTTCTTAAACTTGTGGATTGGTGGATTGTGGCATGTGATTGTGGTTTACGGCCATTGTAGGTGTTTCCTGTTATCTTTCTTATATTAATTGTATTATATTTACAATTTAAACAGAAATGATATTCATCTTCGATAGTTTTCACATTATCTTCATAACCCTTGATCTCTTGCAAATTTAACATATCTGCCCTTTTCAATTCATAGATCATGGTCACTTACTCTAAATTTTGTAATAAGTTTTCTTGTTTCTTTATTTGGATGAGATAAATAATAATTTTGATTTTCTTTGTTGGTTAAATATTTATATAAAATATTTTTTATTGTTTTCATCAGGGTTATTTATTGTTTCTTTTGCTATGTTGTAGTAATAATCAACAAAAGAGTTCTTAACAGTTTTTTTTTTATTTTGAGTTGTTTTTACTTTTACATTCATTGAATAAATTAAGATTTAATATACTTTCTTCTATCAAATCTTTTGCATATGTATACCAGATGTAAGTTCCTTTATTATCTAGTATTTAAGTCAAAGCAAAGGCTTCTTTTAGTAAAGGGTTTAAATTGCACAGTATATTAAGGTTTGGTGTTTAATGTAAGATTCTATTTGTACTAAATTTACTCTTTTTTTAAATTCAATTGGACTTTTTCTGTAGGGGTTTTATTTATAAAAGAAATGATATTTACTGTTTTACTATTTTAGTAGCCCTTAGTTTTGCTCTATGTAGTTGTAAATGAGAATCCATAAAGCATATTTAAGAGTTGGTATGTTAGAATTGGACGAATTTGTGTTTCATATAGACAATCAACTTTGACACTACATGTAACTTCACTCAAGTTTGAAGTATATGTTTTAATGGAATATAAAGTTTTCGAGCTTTATTTGCTAAATTTAGACTGCAATTATATAATATTATAAGCTTCCATTATTAGAAAAAATTCAGCCTTAGTATTTGTATTCTTTTAGGTTAATTAACATTTGGCCTTCATATTTCACAAATTTTTTATTAGTTTTTGATGAATTATTCTGAAGAATCATAGTTTTTTGTTTTCTTAGTATTTAATCTTAATTGCCAGTTATCAGAATATTCTGATAATAAATTTAGACTATTTTGAAGTCCTTCTGCAGATACAGATAAAAAGTGTTATTCATTTGTCAAACCGCGACAAGCTACCCTAATTATGACATTTTAAATAATTTGTTTCACTGAATAAATATACTAAATAAACAAAGCTTTTCTTTGATGTTGGTTTTTGGAGAAATATGTTATCTTTGTCTTGTCAGTCATTGTTGTACAAACAACCCGTAAGTTAATAAAGTTCAATACTTAGTTTATCAGCGTAAAAAGGTTATGTAATCTACGTTATATCTTTTCAAGATTTTACAGTTAAAGCAGTTATTCACGTTTTCATGTCATTTTTGTGTAATAAAGTATCTTACAAGTAACTCCTGAGTTACACCGACATTTTTTTATAATTGTTTCCCATTATAATATATATTTATCCTTTTTTGTAATTTACGTTATGTTTCATGTAATCTACTTGATTCTAAATTTAGTCTGAAAAACTTCTCAAAATTCCACAACATACAAAAACAATTAAGTACATTTTCAAAAGTAGTATCAATCTGTAAAAATTGAATGAGGATTGTATAATTCAAAAGAAAATATCATAAATTTCTCAAATGAAAAGGTTAAATAAAGTTAAGTTTTAAACAGTCACTGCTAGTTTGGTGTCTATATTATGAAAATGTTTTTGTTTATGAAAACTTTCTTTTATTGTGTTAATTAAATAACCTTTGTCAATAAAATGTTAATACTACTTTTTATTCATAGTAAAGTAATTTTCCTTGGAGACCGTTTTTGTTAACAGAACTACAGTAACGTAGATTACCTTTAACTAAACAGGTAGTGTTGTTTCATTGACTGTAATTTTGTTACTATTCGACTTTGAGTATTGAAAATTTGCAGTATTGTACTTCAGATGTGTACCATCAAAGCAAAATGGTAGAATTTACAATTTTCCAACTTTTTATTTTAACATAATGCACATTTCCGTGTTCGCGTATTTTGAAAATAGGTGTATAGAGACTAATTATTTATAATTATAATGCAACATTCATGTAACAGATCATTTGAATACACTATGACAAAACAGATTCCCTGTCCAGTCTGGTTTCTTGTCCACTTGCAACTACTTTAAATACTAATTATAAATTGGCTTTGGATTCCAGTGACCTGAAGACTTTACATATATACTGGCCTCTCACTGATACTGCCGATGTCTACTAAAATACATGAAGACTCTTTACTCAACCCTTCGGGGAGTTTTGAGTTTGATTTTTCTTCCGTAGTGCGACAGCGTATAACCAGCAGATTAGATTTCTTGAGCTAGCCGGCAGTTTAGCGGCGAGCACTCTTTGACCCTTCTTTCAAAATTACGTTTTGTCATATGCTTTTGTCTTTTTCAAGATAGTGGTCATTGAGTTAGTCTACCTGTATTGGGTTTTATTCGCATGTTTATAATGGAGAAAGGGGAGGTTTGGGTACCCATAAACCGGTTTAACCCAACCACTGGCTTTTGCTAGTGCCGGTACCAAGTCCGGCTATCCCGAGTTCCTATCGTTATTTATGTTTGTCTCTTGTTTTCATTATTGTTTTTCTGGTGCAGTTTGCGTGTGAATTGTGGCATGTGATTGTAGATCTTGGCCATTGTAGGTGTTTGCTGTTATCCTGTTTTTTGTAACAAAATTGTTTGTTTGTATTAGAATCGCAATAACAGTACATTATTGGAATGTCCAGGGGTGTCAATCTTGATTTGACGGACAAAAATATCCGTTTACAGGAGTCGCCTGGGGGCATGTGTCCCTTTTGCCCTCAGCTGAACCTACCACTGTTTTAATGCATAATAATGCAAATTTGATTATTTCGATTATCAAACTAATATCGCATGCCATTTTGAACAATCATGGTAGCTGATTATTGATACGGGTATGCAATTAGGTCCCTTTGTTATTCATTGTCCACGAATATAGTTCCTACAAAAAAAGTGTATCACTCTTATTTTTTTTCTTTGCTTTAAGATCATCCTTGTAAGAATAATATGGGTTGCATTTTATTATTTTGGTGATGTAAACAAGAATACACACTTGACTGTATACTTTCTTTTTTAACATCGTACGTGATTTTATCGTACCATGACATGTTGAAAGTTTAAGCAATTATGTTCGGCATGTAACGGGATATTTGACCTAAGATTGTATCCATACATGTGCGATTAATAAGATTAATAACGAGAGTACAATATTAGCTGTACAGGAAATAATTAGCTCCAGCTGTTACATTTTCTTGAATTTTCAAGCTTTGTATATGTTTTCACGAGGGATTTGACTTGTAAAACTGCCCGTTTGCATTTTATGACTTGAAATTGATATCAAATTTAAAAAAATACAGATCTTATGGCTTTAAGGGTATAGTAAGGTGAAATTAAATAAATCTACGATTCTAAATTGATACTAACTGTAACTGGAAAAGGATTGGTAAAGAAATAAAGTCAGCTAAAAATATTGATAGGTTCAAGACATTTAAAATTCTAAAAATAGAGGGAGAAGTCTCCCTTAGGCGTTTACCTAAGTTTAACATGGTCACATTATTGATTTCTTTAACATGGAATGAAAATATACAATCTAGTAAAATCTTGCTAACTGACCGTAAATGAGCTACTGAAGCCTTTGATGACCAGAAAATTGGGTGTAATGGGTAAAATAATTTACATAGTACTAACGGATAAAATCTGAGGAATCCGAATGACATATGAATTTCAAAAACGTCACCTTATTACATCCTTAAAGGTCTCATGCTGCAAATTTTCATTCGACTGAGGAACCACGAGATTATAATCTCCAGATCTATGTCATTGCAACATTTTTGAATGTCCTACCAAAATTTTACCTTGTATTTGATCTACAACTGAGTTTTAGGTAAAAAAGTTACTTTTCAAAATTTTACATATCACATTCAATGGAATTCCTGTACCGATTTTAATCCAACATTTAAATATGCGAATGAACAAAGATACAAAGATTTCTTGATATGCCTATCTCTTCCCGATCTTGGTCGAGTGATATCAAAGATCACTGTTAAACCTGCGAAGAACAGAACATGACTCAGGAGTCGGTAATTCTTTCAAGTTGAACAGCTGATTGAAGTTTCATGCGTTCGAAAAATATTTATAAATAATATCTACCTCATCAATGTTATGTTTTCGTCAAACCTAGATAGCTGACTTAAGGTAGCTGCCACTTTTGATTAGTAATGAAAGTTTCATAGTGTTCTGCATTAATAGGACTTATTAAACGTTGACAATAAGCAAGAAAAAATAAAAGGTTAATGTGCTTGATTTTTAGATACAAGCGATTATAATTTGGCGGAAAGTATCGATTTCTAGGTTTTTCATAGGCTTTGTATAAAAAGTAAGTCTTGAAAATTGAGTGAAGAAGTAATGTCAATTTCTTGAATCTTTTAAGGTACATGCATTTAGAATATAGCATGAAAAGTAGATATTAATGGGAAAAATATTTTACATGTTATGAAACGGAAAAAGACGAAAGAGTCCGCATTTCTGGCCAAATGTCAGAAATCAACGATGGCAACTGCCTTAACATTGGAAATCCCAATGTAGCCAAAGTAAAAGCTGAATTATGACATGTATACCTACTACCCAGTATTTTAATTGTCAACAGGATATTTGGTTATGTTAGCAGAAAAAAAATCCCCAAAACACAAATCAAGGTCTGTGACACGGAGTATAGGATGTATTATATATAAAGATATCATTAATGTGACAAAAAGCAGTTTTGTTATCCGATCTGTAAAATAATACTGTAAGTAGTCTAAGCTTGGGTATTTAAAAGGCGTAAATAAAACGATTTATACAATGAAGTTCTTGGAAGCAGTGTGATACTTGATAAAAGTTATTTTTCTGAAACCATATAAAAGATATACGAGTTGTATACATACGGATTTAGTACTAATGCAATAGGTAAGTGTAAATTTCTCCTTACTACTGGAACAACCTATAGGACTGCATGAATCATTGTTTTGGATGAATGGGTTGCTGCAGATCTCATTGACCGAGTGTGGTATTTTTGGCTTCGGTATTCGTTTACAGATGTATTCGACTGATTAGAGTATCTGGCACCTGATTGACTTATTTTGAATCTAATTTGAATGGTTATTCCTATTAATACATGTACCTGATAACATCATAGCATTTATTACAATATCTTGTTTCACTTCGTTTAAAATTCTATTTAAAATAAAGTCAACATTAATTTCCAAAGAAATATAATACTGTAACATAATATTGTTCTGTGTAAAGAATAGGGACTTACAAATTACGTAATAAAATGTAAACATCCGCATACGCATACGGGTATTTTTTCTTTACAAATCAATTTTAGTGTTGAAGGAAATAAAAGAACACACAATGTAAGTACATTTTGTTATAGTTTTAAAAGTATAATCGTTTAAGTTACACATTTCGATATTAAACATAAAAAGATTCTTATTATTATTGTTTTCACATCATGACAAGAATAAAAATAATTATAGTATAACTAATTCGAGACTTCGATTATCGGGAAAATATTCATCAAGTGACCGAACCACTCAGTAATCCACGACTGCGCATGAGTGAATTATAGAGTTTTTCGGTCACGAGATGAATATTGTCGATAATCAAAATCACGGATTAGTTGTACTTTTTATTATATAGATTTATTAATTTGAATTTATATGGGAAATATTTTTGGTGTTGATCCGCGCAGACGAGTGAAAGGTCGATGGTTATTTTCACTCATTGAAATATCGGTTTTTCCGTTCACTCGAAATATTTCATTGTCATCTATATAATAAAAATGATATTGGTTCAAATTCAATAAAACTGTCAGCAGACAACTAACCTAATCTATTCTAAAAAAAAAAAAAAAAAAAACAGATTGGTGTTTATCTTTTAAAACTATTGAATTTTTTTTGTTAACTGCAAATCATGAACTTTGTGTTCAACCGCACCTGATGAGATACACAAGCCACTTTCGTCAATTTGCTCACGTTAGGTGTGCTTTCCACTGAAATTGGCTTTTAATTTTTGGTGTGTTTAAATAAAAACATCGGCATACGAGTAAGATAAAAAAAAAGACCAAAACTATAGACTTTACAAGTGTGATTTAAATTATACCATGACTTTTTTCCATTAGCTTATACATATTTCGGTTTATGGATTTCAAAATGTTTTGATGTTGTCAAACGATATTGTCAAACATTATCACTGAAGAGACATACGTTGTCGTTATGCGCATAATAGAGATATCCCATAAAATTACGTAACTATAGGGACCGCTTATTTTTGCAGTGTAGAAAAATACAATGGTAGCAAGGTAACATACAAAATGACTGTAACAAGATACTAATCTCCAACTCAAATACAATGAAACGTATTTGCAATTATTAAAACAAACTTGAACGTTTCTTGGGCAGGTAAACCTGACTCGCACATCTCTCGTCAAAGCTGGAAGTGGTCATACCAACCGTATAAATAGACCTGTAATGGTTGTGCTGTAAAACAGCACCAGAGATAATCCAATAATCTACCCTGATTTTTAGAACTCGAAGAAATTCTTAATATGTTAAGTTCCGGAGAAAATAACTTTAATTTGTAACGTAAAAAAACAGTAAATATACTGTATAAATTAAATAGTTTGAGTGTAAATGCAAAGAATGAAAGTTTGTGCTTTTTATTGCCAATTTTTAAAAAGAAATTATATTTATTTTAGGAAAAGATGAAAATTTTAACGTCGGTTGGAACAGTTTACTGTTTGCCGATTCCCGGACGAACTGTTACATGCGCAAAATAATTGCGCAGTACGACGTCATCTAAATATTACATGTATCCATGTAGATTTTTTCATGGGTAAAGTTTTTTAAATTGTTTGTATAAATTAATAAAACAGTTATTTCATGCACTTCTTCAGGAAACAGCATAACTATTGTCCCTCTATAATGTGAATGACTTGCGAACAGTTCAAAAGTAATTTCCATCACGTCGGGACAATAGTTTTTGCTCTTTCCTTCGAAGGCATGAAATAACTGTATATTGGTGACCATTGTTTGCGGTTGGTAACTCCAACTTAGCAACAGCAGTCATAGTACCGTATAGAATACTCTTTAGGATCCTTCACTGTTAAGGTGGTTCGTGGGACTAAGCGAAATCCATCAGAATTTTCCAACAGTTTGCAGAATTAAACTTCAAAAATTGAACTTACAAAAAATGAAATAAAAATTGGGGGTCATGGACCATATAAGCTCACAATCTTGCGACGAAAATGGGGAATTTTTAGTTGAAATGTTAAAGAATTTTATTTTTTTTAAATTATTCAAGTTACATCCATGAGAATTTTGATTAATTTTAAATATTGCTTGCTCCTGTAATGAACTTTCAAAAAACCAAAAGAAAAATGGGGGTCATTGACCTTATTATGTAATTATTTCACAAAATCAAAATTTTCATAGTCACTTCTTTGTGAAATTTTTTTTGAAATTACGTCCCTTGTTTACATTTTCATTTCAAAGAATTTAACAATATAAATTCTATTCTGAATTTTTCGTCTAAAACGAATGATAAACTAAGAGAAATGGGCGCATTATTTGAGTTTAAAGCGAAATATTTTACAATTTGTCAAAATTTTAAAATGTTTGTATTTTTCTTTAATGAAAAATACCTATCAAAGCATGAAAAATGAAAACAAAATGGCTGAATACCACTAATCCACCTCAATGCGGTCATAATGTAGATAATATCAAACCTCTGTAATTTGTATCGTTTTCTTCGATAACTTAGATCCCAGAGGAATAAACCCTCTTGATTTCGTCATCTGGCGTCTGTCTGTCGCCGGCCAGTATCAAGACATGCCAGTACACACGAGGTAACGGTGACACATCTGACAACGGGCCCTCGTGTTACATATCCATCTGAATGGCCATTGCCTTCATCTGAACCGTCAAGTTGAACATACAATGAAATTTCTTTAACATTTCAATTTTCTTTTTCATACAGTTTCAATCATTTTAATGATATATATTTTTTCGACGTGGTGGGAACATTGTACATTTTAAAAAATGCAAGTACATGCTGTAATCGACCATTCTCTCTTTTGAACGTCTGCTTGATACAACAATTTGCTAATTAATCAAAATAATTTGTATAAATAATCTTGCTCAGCATGGACAGAAAAACATAATTAAGTAAGATATTTTGCAGGAGTAAAGTAACGAAAATTAAAGAAAAAAATTACACCGAGTCCGTCAAAAATTTTCCAGCGGGAGGAAATATATAATATACAAATATACAATATTCCTCACTGTGTTGAAGACCGTACGGTGACTCCTAGATGCTTTGTTTTGGGTCGTTTTAACCTGGATATGGGATGTTGTCTCCTTGACATTTACCCCATTTCCTTTCTTTTTCATAAGAGGCCTCCTCCAAAACCGTTAAATAGTTGCTGCAGCTGATGTAATGTTAATTTTTATTTGGGCTATGTATTTATTGTATATTTTTAAATAAATGTTTATATACATTCTAGTTTAATTCTATGAAGATGCATGTACAATTTTGGTATCAATCTTTGCTTGTATTAAAAGTATCCATGAAGTAACCACTGCTGCAATAATAGGAAACAAGTAAACTCGTACCAATGCAAACTCGTACCAATGTTACTCGTACCACAAAAAGTTAACTCGTACCAATACAAACTCGTACCATATTCAACTTTTATCATCGGGAACTCGTACCATTTCAAACTCGTACCAAAATATTTATTGTGGGAAATAGCCTATTTGTGACACCTACAGGTATGTCTGGTTCCCCTTTACGATTTGATATCGATTTCGAATTCAAGACTGAGGATAGGAATTTAGTCTTACGATGCGGACAGTGACGCTAGTTGGATTGCTTGTATATGTTGACCAGGGTTTACTGAGAACTTGATAACTAGCAATTTAGTTCCGTTAAAGTCGATGCTAGCTCACTGTTTGCTAGGTGCAGTCTTGAACTTACTATGCATAAGCCCCGTTTTAAGCTATTCATTCCTTATTTTTTATATCAAAAATGTTTTCTGTTATAAATTGTACAAGTTTCAAGATCTTATGTTTTGAGCAAAATAAACACCAAGCTGTAAATCGTTCATTAAAGAAATGATTATATAGGTAAGAAAGCATTACAATCTAATTAAAATATATATGCTTTTTAAATTTAAATTTTATTAATAGCTTAGAACGGCAGATTCTGTTGCACTCTCTAGAGTTTATGTGGCAAATTTGGCTTCAACTTGTAGGGTGATACCCTGGTAGAAGTCGATGGTCTGGATCCTGAGTCTGGATCTCATAGGCTAAACTGTCGGTGTCGTTAAAGAGCAGCTGGGCATTGTTTCCTCGTGAATCTGCAGTAGAAGTCGTACATTATGAGCTCCGAGTCCAAGAAGCAGGCTCTAAGGTAGACTAGCTTATCGAACGAACTTGAACTTGGTCTTCTTTATATGGGCGGCTGCTAGGATTTTCGGCGGAGAAGACTCTGTGATCGAAGTTGGACATCTGTCCATTGGGCTGTGGGTACTATGCAGGATTTTCCCTTTAAAATAGTGAGTGCGGCAGAATCGGCCTTTCCACACTACTTTTATTCCCGGATTTTACTATTAAAAGGTATTAAGATTACCCAGTTGCTGTAACTCTTATCAAAATTTGCTATTTGATCATAATTTTGAATGGAAACAACCACATTGAAGTAAGTTGGTAATAGTTAACAATGACGCGTGTTAAAATGGTACGACTTTGATTTGATACAAGTTAACACTGGTACGAGTTAAAAATGGTACGAGTTTGTATTGGTATGAGTTAGAAAATTTTGGTACGACTTAACATGGTACGAGTTAAGTTTTGCTGACAGTCTTTTAAAAACGAGCATTTTCTTTATTTTTTGTCTTTTTACGCCAGAAAAAAGTTTTTATGTTAATTATCGTAAATCATACATAAAATAACACATATCAAGAAGGTCTATTCGATTCATTCGAAACATTTTTATTGCTATTTTCTTATGGCGTCTTATATATTTATCTTGAAAAAGAGGAAAGTTAAATAAACAATCAATACCATGATTCGTCTTAAAAAGAAAATTCGACAACGATGAAAATGGCTATTACAGCTCTGTTCGATATGCACGAGTATGTAGTGATGTTTCTGACTTCAACGACCGAAATCTTTGTCTCACTGAAAAACTTCTGCATCAAGGGTTTAGATATCATAAATTGATAAAAACATTCTCTAAATTTTATTAAAGATGCATTGACTTATTTAGAAAATTTGGTTCTACATGCTCTTATACATCAGGGCATTTCATATCCAAACTTCTATGGCAAAATCATTTACAAAGCGTATAAATTCAAAAATTGCCCTTCCAAACTTATTGATCCGTTGAACATACTTATTAAAAAAGAATATAAATACAGCATTGTTGTTAAATCTTTACATCTGGTTTTTGTTTTCAAAAATATTGATCATCTCCTAAATGCTTTACGCCATAACTAAATTTAATATACATCGGCAAACGAATACCGAAGCAAGAAAAGGAAAGGGGAAATTCTAAAATCATAAATCCAACATCACGGCAACTCACAGCAACAAGAATTGAGACAGTATGACAAAGACAAAACAAATAAACAAAAATGAACAAGAACAAGTACCGACTTTAGCTTATCGTATGGAAGAGTAGTATAGAGAGTAGAAAAATCAAATGTTTTGACACTGTAACAGTGGTTGAGTTCAGTTGAAGATAGATATTTTAATAAGTCTTTTGAGTTTTTGAGAATCCACATCTGATTCACTCCACTTGCTGAGTATACTTTATCACAGTATATCTTGAGGCCATCTTTGACTGCAGTAAGTAATGAAGTGAGGAGCTTAGAAAGGGGTTTTGTTGTGAATTTGGCAGACCCAGCAATGTTTCTCTGTTTGTATGGGCATTTATGTAATTTGGGTACCCAGTAGATACAAGGCAGGTTGTTGTTCTCTTCACTCAAACTGATACCAAACAACGGCAGTAGAATACCGAAGGAACAAGGGAAGCGATGACCACAAAAATCGAAGTCCAAAGACATGACAGAAACGGTAACAGATAAAAACAAAGACAAAACAAGGACGTGAGACAGCTACAATGCACGGAAATAAAAAGATAACATTAAGAACTAAGGCACTCATAGTGTGAACTCCCATGAAAACCGGGAGTGACATCAGGTGCTCCGGAAGGGTAAGCATGTCCTGCTCCGCTAGCGGCACCCGTCACACTATCAGTGAGTCAATCCGGGGTTGAGTCAAATCCGGTTATGTCAAATCCGTGAAGACGTGAAATTTAGCTGAAAATGTCCGTTTTCATTTGGGACACAGACACGTCATATCTGTCAATGATGTCATGGTGACGGCCATAGAATTTCTGAAGGGATGAAAGTAACAAAGGCTGAACAAATCCCTGACTAAGCAGCTTTTGGGACAGTGTTTTTGCTCTAACTAAAAAGTCACTGTATAAACTGCATGCCCGACAGTAACGAATCAACTGTGAAATGTACACTCCATAGGCTGGAGAGGCAGGTATATTGCTGCTCAGAAAGGGAAAGTTCACAATTGGGAAGTTAAAATCATCACGTTTGTCATACAGCTTAGATTTCAAACGTCCCTTTTCGTCAATGTAAATTAAAAGATCTAAATACGAAGCTGAAGTAGGTGTATCGGTAGTCTCTTTAATTTCAAGCTCATTGGGATAGATCTGGTGTAAATATTCCTTGAATTTTGGATTATTAAGAGAAAGTACAT
>MJUU01039535.1:11195-22499 GCA_002080025.1 Modiolus philippinarum
AACATGAGCAAAAAATTTTGAAAATCCATGTAAGAATTTTTTGAGATATAAGACGTCCAAATTTTTGCGGGAAACAGTTCTCTCTAGAGTTTTCCTTCATTTTCCGTTAGCTGTTTATATTATTTAAAATATATGAAAATATAATTGGCAGTTTATAAAATTTTGCATATTGTATATTTTATTCATGTTTAAGTGATCTATGACCCAGAAAATATGATCCATGTGCAAAAAAATTAACCCTATTTGAATGGATAAAAACCGAGGATATCGAATGGTTCTGAAATCTGACGCTCATACTCCCTTAAGCTATAGTTTTGTTGGAATGTAAAATTTTGTCAATGCTGGCGGCAGTGTTTTTCCCAGATTTGACCAAAATGAGTAACCTTTGTACAGAAATCATTCAAATACATTTTGGTTAAATTTGCTTCAATACTTTCATAGTAGACGACAAAAATAATTAATATCCCATAGGGTCCAATGTTAATCTATGTTCTGCGCTGATGGTCATGATTTTTTGTAGGATCAAAACAATCATAGCAATCTTTGTACAGGACATTCTGTACATCCTCCCTGTAGTAAAGTTTAAGTGAAATTGCTTCAGTGGTTTCAGAAATTACATTATTTGAATATTTTGGAACATCAACTCCACTAATCATCAGCCGGTAGACGGAATTTTTTTTTTTATCGTAAAATCTACTATTTATGTATATTAAGGAGGTTTGCTCCTCACATTTTGGGATTTCTGTCAGATTTTCGGTATCCTCGGGTTTTATCCATTTACAAGCATTATAATTTTTTGCCCATTGACCCCCTTATTTTTTTTCATAATTTAATTTTACACATCTTTCTGAGCATTATGTAAAACGTTCATTGAATTCTATTTATTATGTCACATTCATTCATAGTCAAATCTTGTAAATGTTAATCCTATGAAAAATCAGAGGAGTTCAGTTTCCCGCCAAATTTTCAATCACTTAAATCTCAAAAACGAGATCATCAACCTATCAATTTTTTTCACTTAAATTACTTCTTTTTTAATTTTCTAACTTAAACTCATGTTTATTTGAAATCCTATTTATTTTCAAATGGAGTAGCGAAACTCCTTAAAATATAAAAATAATGTACTGTGATTGTTGAAAAGACTTTTATCGAGTATCTGTTTTTCTGTCTGCAACCTTGTCCACACACCACAAAGAATTGAACTTCAAGAACAGAATTTTTCATGACGTGACATTTTCTACTACTATGATGTGCGAAAATTAGATACTGGTGAATCTAAATACCAGAAGTCGTTTATCGTCTATTCTAACTCTGATACTAGAAAGACGAGGAAGTGAAGCATGCTGACGTCCGAAACTCACAAATAAGCTGCAAAATACAATTTCTATAAAAAAGACCGACTTAATTTATTAATTAATTTCCGAAATGGCCATACGGCTCATTAAAATTATTGCAGTTGGAGTTAACATATGTCACTGTAGGTAACGTCGTCCTGCGAGGACATGATTTTCTACGATTTTATACGATTGTCATGGATTCGACCCGATTTTACAAGCGGAAATACTCCTTTGTGTTCTTATTCTCTATCAGATTTTGCAATTTTTACTAAAATGTTACTTCTCTGTCTTTATAGTCCGGAATTGTGTTATTGATATAACGTATAAACCAGAGATTTCGGAGTTTCATGTTGTCCTGGAATTTACACGATTGTCCACTGTCCCAGATTTTATACGATTTGTCTGTGAATTTATACGATAGATATTTCAATTATAATGATAGCGCAGCTTTAATTAAAGGTAATCATGAAATTTGTAAGCAAAATATGATAGATGAAATTGAAATTTAAGGTATGAAATTGAAATTTAAGGTTTATTATAAAAACTAACTGTCGCAACGAGGTAAAACAAGCTGAGTAGACAAATGATTTGGTTTTATATTTTTTTTGTCCTTGTGTCGCATAATTATCTTCCTGTCTGCATTTGTTGCTCTCATCCAGATTTTCCGTTCTTGGAAATGAAATAGAAAAATCCTGCATAATCTGATCTATGAATGCGGTCCAATAAGTAATAAATGTGTTAAATTTTATATCCAAGAAATATAGTTTATTGATTGTCCAGCATAATGCCTAGTCAATATAATACATATAATATAGTATCATTGCGTAATTTATTTCATATTGGCATAGTTATAGATCTGAGGTAAGTCATATTGGCCAGAGGCGCAAGCTACAATCAATCAATCAATGCTACATCAAGTACATCGCTTAAAATTGGGTGTCAGACAATTCCACGTGGACAATTCAGTTTTCGTAACATGAGAAATCCTACAACGCATCTCCTACTTCAGACAACATAACTAACCAACCCTTACTATAGTTTAAGACTTCAAATTCGTTTATCGCTATCATCAGCGATATAGCGTCCCTATTTCTACATCCTGCTTTCCCGTTTACTATAAATACCACATTTCAGACAGCCAATCCAACTTGTTATCTGCGATAAAACGGAACTCATATTAACGGGAAAATATGTAAATCGAACTATTTTTTATCGTCAGTATGAATACAATTCTTACATTTGTTTAATATCTATTCACAAGTTAAGGATGAATCAAATGTTACATGTTGGTTCATAATGAATATTTTGACACTGTTTATAAAACAGTTGTTGTGTCGAGTTTATTGCTCTTAAAGAAAAAGGACATCCATTATTGCCAGATCCTACAACGCAATTATGATAATCATTTCAAACATTTCAATTAAATGTCGGAAAATTGATGTAACAGACAGTCCCTATCAATGACAAAAGGTTTACAAAGGACAGATCTCAACTATTCGAGTCGTGGGCATAACTTTGTTGTTGGACTGTGTTGTTCATAGGGTCGACCAATCAAATGCAGTGATGTTGTGACTAACTCACTAACTCACTTACTGGCAGTTCCTTTGTGAAAAGATGACAAAATGCTACATTATAATATTTGGGTATTTTTGTATAATGTATGAATGCACACAAAATTTTGTCTGTTTCCGTCCACATTTGATAACATTGTGCTTTCTTTAACACAGAAGCTGACAAAAATATACAAGTCAAAAACTGACTGTGGGGACAGATTTATTGAGTCGGTTTTATTTCTAAAAAAAGGCGAACTGCTTGTCAAAATAAACAAGACAAACTGTCAATAGCTCATATTCAATGCCATTTCGATTATTCTTGCTCTGCTTGATGTGGCAGTGTTTCAATAAAATGAAAAAAAAAATCACTTTAAATCGTTAACTTTAAACAAAATAGTGCAAAATATGAACCAGAACATGGGTCCCAGATCTAGTGTGGGCAAGTCGGAGGTTGGAAGGCTTGGCTTTTTAGTTGTGCATGATAGAATTAAGCAACTGCGATTTGGACACGCATCCAAAATTTTAAGAACAATTGCCTGGACTACTTTAAACAAACTTTTTAGTTAGTGAACGGCTCATATTGAAACCTATGAAAGCTTATTTGGGTCATTTTCATGATGAAAAAAAATATTTAAGTCGTTCTCACGACTTGTTAAGTCGTTCCCACGAGTTGCAAAGTCATTCCCACGACTTGTTAAGTCGTTCCCACGAGTTGCAAAGTCGTTCCCACGAGTTGTAAAGTCATTCCCACGAGTTGCAAAGTCGTTCCCACGACTTCTACAAGTCGTTCCCACGAGTTGTAAAGTCGTTCCTACGACTTCTACAAGTCGTTCCCACGAGTTGAAAAGTCGTTCCCACGACTTCTACAAGTCGTTCCCACGACTTATCAAGTCGTTCCCACGAGTTGAAAAGTCGTTCCCACGACTTGTTTAGTCGTTCCCACGAGTTGTAAAGTAGTTCCCATGAGTTGCAAAGTCGTTCCCACGAGTTGTAAAGTCGTTCCCACGACTTCTACAAGTCGTTCCCACGAGTTATTAAGTCATTCCCGCGACTTGTTAAGTCGTTCCCACGAGTTGTAAAGTCGTTCCCACGATTTGCAAACTCGTTGGAACGACTTTATAACTCATGGGAACGACTTTTAGAAGTCGTGGGAACGACTTCACAACTCGTGGAAACAACTTTATAACTCGTGGGAACGACTTTACATCTCGTGGGAACGACTTCACAACTCGTGGGAACGACTTAACAACTCGTGGGAATTACTTTATAACTCGTGGGAACGACTTCTGGAAGTCGTGGGAACGACTTTGCAACTCATGGGAACGACTTAACAACTCGTGGGAACAACTTTGCAACTCGTGGGAACGACTTTACAACTCGTGGGAACGACTTTACATCTCGTGGGAACGACTTAGCAACTCGTGGGAACGATTTCTTGAAGTCATGGGAACGACTTACAACTCGTGGGAACGACTTTACAACTCGTGGGAACGACTTAACAACTCATGGGAACGACTTGAGAAGTCGTTGGAACGACTTAACAACTCGTGGGAACGACTTAACAAGTCGTTGGAACGACTTAACAACTTGTGGGAACGATTTGATTAGTCGTGGGAACGACTTTTAGAAGTCGTGGGAACGACTTGTAGAAGTCGTGGGAACGACTTGTAGAAGTCGTGGGAACGACTTTACAACTTGTGGGAACGACTTTGCAACTCGTGGGAACGACTTTACAACTCGTGGGAACGACTTTACAACTCGTGGGAACGACTTTACAACTCGTGGGAACGATTTTGCAAGTCTAGGACAGGGTCCCCTAAAGTAAACTAAGGCCAAAATTATTATTCTTCAAAAATCGACTTAGAAAAAAAAGATTCTTAAAACGCTATATTAAAGTAGATAGAATTCTTTTAGATATCAATATCTGAATATTTTGATACATATTAAACAAATTTTGAGTTACTATCATACAAATACTTCACGCGGTAAAGTAGCGTGCATGCTTTCACGGTATATCCTTGGAATGGTATCAGTTTACTAAATTTTCAGCAATTTCGGTCTTTTGTTATTTACTCTATATTTGGCACATTTTATAATTGTGTGTTTTTTCATAACTTCAGTTGCACTGGAAATTATTATACTATCACAAAACTCATTTTCTGCTTTAGCGGGCATGACATCTACGGTACAATATCTAAAAAATGTGGCAGTTTAAGATTATTAAACTCGAATCTCTGTATTCTTAGCATGTATCGCTCATCTGGCGAAAACTAAAAAGTTTTCTGGTGAAAACTAAAAAGTTTTCTTATAGCAATGGACGAGATGATAGAAAATGTATTCTGCTAGTGGCCATGTTTTCTATCGAACTTGCAATAAGACTCCATCCAACTGGATGAAATGACTGAGTAATTTTTGAAAAAGGCCTTCCTTAATACATCGGGAAACGAGTGCAAAGCAAAAAAACAAAAAAACAAAACAAAACAAAAAAAAAAACAAAAAAAAAACAAAAAAAAACAAAAAAAAACAAACAAACAAAAAAAAACAAAACGGAAAAAGAGGAAATTTGTATTTAATACAAAAAAAACAAGAACGCCTCAAAATGACAGCACTAACAGAGTGAAAGCCTACAAAAACTGTTAATGTAGCGTTAACCTAATCTGCTCAACCAGTCACACAGACACGTAAAAATATTGTGTTGAAAGCGGTTATTGTCATTTTCTAACTCTTCGTCTCAAAATTCATGCGCAGTGTGGAGTCCGCAAAAAAGATTCCCCGTGCTTAAGGTGCATGCTCTTTGTATTTTGTCAGTTACGGTATACTTTTCATATAAAAAAATCTCGTATAAATTCAACATTCGTCTTTCTTGTTTTGTAAAAATTAAGGTATGTTTTGCCATCTGTATATACATATTGCCCACATCTCCCCGGATTTTACTTGCCAAGTTTTCTTACAATTAACTCGATGAGTGCTCTTTCATTTATATGTTGTATTGTCTATTGGTCCATTTTCGAGCACTGGATGAGTGTTTGAAGAGTAGATATTATTCCCGTGTTGCCAAACATACAGAATGAAGTGAACAATATTCGACAAGGACTGACCATTAATGGAGAAAAGATACCAGGAAACTCTTACAATGGCCGGAAATTACAATCACATGACACAATCCACCAGGGAACTGTACAAAAACAATTAAATGACAAAACAAAAGACAAACATAGACAACGATAGGAACTCGGGATAACCGGTACGGTTAAACCGGTTTATGGGTACCCAAACCTCCCTTTCCTCTATCCCGTTTCCCTATAGTACTATAAACATACAAATAAAACCCAATACAGGTGGACCAGTAACTCCAAGACCACAATCTTGAAAAAGAAAGAATAAGACAAAACGTAATTTAAAAAGATGGGCCAGGGAGTGCTCGCTAAATTGACGGCTAGCTCAAGGATCCTAGTGTGCTGTCAAACATCATTCCTGTAAAATTTGGTTGAATTTGCATCAATGTTTAAAGAGTAGATGTTGAAATATCATTTTATTATGATATTGCTATGGTCGAACAAGTGAATCGAAATCAAGATTAAAAACCAAAGCTTACAGTCAGTACCTTAAGAGGGTTACACATTATATACTTATCAAACGTGAAAAGTGACACTTTGATCACACATCGTGCAAAAAATTCACTAAACGTTCACTTGCTTTTTTCGTAAGGGTAAGTGCAAATATATATATATATTTTTTTGCAATTATCAAGACAAATATGTTTTAAACAAAGGATTTGCAACTGTATAGTTTCTTTTATTATACCCTCAATAAAAAGTAAAAAATTAACTTTATTCAAACGTTATTGACAAATAATATATATTTCTTGCCGATGATCTTGCAAAAAAGGATCGAGGCAATCATACCCAAAGTTTTCTGGATAATATGATATTTTTAGAATCGCTTTTGTAGTTCTGGAAAAAATTGGCCTGTAGGGATTATTCATCCTTCAAAATTAAACTCTAAATGGAATTCTACTTTACTATGGGGAATCCTTTTACCTCGATTCATAAGTGGCATTATAAGCAGTAAATTCTGCTATGCTGTGCATGTGTTTCAAGGAGTAATCTCTCATCAGCAGTATTAAAATCAAATATTGTGGTTCCAATTTTCGTCTAATTCGTGGTATGCTTAAACCACGAAATACAGTTCCAAAGGAAGATTTTTTTCATGCATAAAATTTGAAACCACGAAATACAGTTCCCAAGGAAGATTTTTTTTTATGCATAAAATTTGAAACCACGAATTTAAGTATCCACGAAACCATGATATTTAGGAAAACCACGAAAATTAATGTACGCGAATAATAGCACTTCCGCAGAGATATGGAAAATATTAATAAAAAAAGTAGTGAAAAAGAAGTATTCATTACCAAACATATCAAAATACTAGGCCTAATCAAGTACCAAGTACACCCACCAAGTGCCATACAAGAAATGAACCCTCAGTATTTTAAGTGATGAGCATTATGATAAAAACATGAAACTACAGGCTCAGATACTGAGCCTGTATCTGTCACCTGATAAAGATTCTTCTAATCTATGCCTATACTGATGACCAAAATTGTTTTTTCCTAAAGGGTCTAATGTTAATCTATATTCTCTACAAAAACTGTTAATGTAGCGTAAACCTAATCTGCTCAACCAGTCACACAGACACGTAAAAATATTGTCATTTTCTAACTCTTCGTCTCAAAATTCATGCGCAGTGTGGAGTCCGCAAAAAAGATTCCCCGTGCTTAAGGTGCATGCTCTTTGTATTTTGTCAGTTACGGTATACTTGTTCATATACAAAAATCTCGTATAAATTCAACATTCGTCTTTCTTGTTTTGTAAAAATTAAGGTATGTTTTGCCATCTGTATATACATATTGCCCACATCTCCCCGGATTTTACTTGCCAAGTTTTCTTACAATTAACTCGATGAGTGCTCTTTCATTTATATGTTGTATTGTCTATTGGTCCATTTTCGAGCACTGGATGAGTGTTTGAAGAGTAGATATTATTCCCGTGTTGCCAAACATACAGAATGAAGTGAACAATATTCGACAAGGACTGACCATTAATGGAGAAAAGATACCAGGAAACTCTTACAATGGCCGGAAATTACAATCACATGACACAATCCACCAGGGAACTGTACAAAAACAATTAAATGACAAAACAAAAGACAAACATAGACAACGATAGGAACTCGGGATAACCGGTACGGTTAAACCGGTTTATGGGTACCCAAACCTCCCTTTCCTCTATCCCGTTTCCCTATAGTACTATAAACATACAAATAAAACCCAATACAGGTGGACCAGTAACTCCAAGACCACAATCTTGAAAAAGAAAGAATAAGACAAAACGTAATTTAAAAAGATGGGCCAGGGAGTGCTCGCTAAATTGACGGCTAGCTCAAGGATCCTAGTGTGCTGTCAAACATCATTCCTGTAAAATTTGGTTGAATTTGCATCAATGTTTAAAGAGTAGATGTTGAAATATCATTTTATTATGATATTGCTATGGTCGAACAAGTGAATCGAAATCAAGATTAAAAACCAAAGCTTACAGTCAGTACCTTAAGAGGGTTACACATTATATACTTATCAAACGTGAAAAGTGACACTTTGATCACACATCTTGCAAAAAATTCACTAAACGTTCACTTGCTTTTTTTTTTATTCGCAAAAATTAGCATCGTTGGTCTTTTATAGGTCTGTGACTGTTTTGCCTCAAAATTCATCATTTTCTTCAAAGTGGGATGTAATAAACGGGAATAACTTTATTATTTAATCTAATTTGCATCGTTTAAATTCCGGGACCAATCGCATAAAAGCCAGGTCAATTCGGGTAAAAGTCAGGACACATTAAAATTGAAAATCAGGAATTACGGTCTTGCAGAACAATTCATGTCGCTGTTCTCATGTCGGATTTCGATGTATTTGAAGTGTCGATACTGTCATTGGTTTTACTTGAAAATCTGTGCTTTAATTATAAAGAAAACTGTATTTTTAATGAAATTGGAATTTTGTTTATATTTCAAATACGCGTTCATAAATTTGAGAGATTAAAAGCGTGTAGTATGCTATATGATAGCTATCTAAGATACACGATTCAAATTTAAGGAAAGCAACCTATCTTAAGAGCTATGATGAAAGCGTCTGTATGTTTACATTTTTTCAATATTATTCGTATTGAATCCGGAACAATCGTAGAAGAGCAGGACAATTTATCGTAGAAAATCATGTCCTCGCAGGACAACGTTACCTACTGTGTATGTGTTATGGTCTCAAGTTCATTTACTCCGTATCCTTTCGTAAAATATTCATCGGCAGGGATCAAACATTTCTCGAAAAGTTTAGCGTGCATTGATTTTTTCTAATTAATTTTGTAACTTTGTAACTTTGGGCAAAATGTATAGCCCTCACTCTATTTCTTTTTATGTTCTTTTCTTACTTGGGATTTTTTAACTGCTGGTCAAAATGGGGCCACTCAATATTGTGAAATCAATATTTTAGACAAATTTTTGGAAAGTACATGTATAGTTATCTTCTGAACAATTTTATCAGTAACACATTTAAGTAATGAATCTGGATAGTGGAGCTTTATGATGGTCATGTTCCTACACTTCAATACTCAAAGAATTTGCAATATACTGTAAACCAACTAATTTTTGCAAACGATTTATTTTCGCGATATTCGGGGGCGAGAAAATATCGCGAAAATAAATCGTCGCGAATCTATTTTATCCTGATATAAATACATTTAAAGAAATAATATTTCGCGAAAATTAGTCGCCGCGAACTTAACCAGAATAGAGAAAACGCGAAATAAAGTATTCGCAAAAATAAGATGGTTTACAGTATTAGATCGTTGATATAACACCTGGTATATTTCGATTTTGATAGTAAAAGTGGCGAATGAAGCAAAAGATGCACAAAACGCCATTTTAATTCTGCAATGATATGCCTCTTGACAGTATTTGGTAGTAGCAACTGACTAAATACCGAAGTTACTGTGAATTTCAATTCTGCATATGCGCATTTCGACAACTTATGTCTCTTCAGTGCAGATAAAATCTAAACGTTTGGAAGACCATAAACTCAAAGGTGTTTAAAAACTGATAGAGAACAAATAACCAATATGATCTAAATGTAAAGCCAAAATCAGCTGAGGACAGAGCTTTGCATGAGGGAAATACTCCTTAGTTTTCAACAAAATTTACAAAACTTTAGATATCGTAAGGTTCCAGATATAATCAGCTGCAACTGACTTCTTGTGGATGGGTTTAGGCCAGACAGATTGCATTCAATAATTAAGACAAACACTTTATAAATACTTATGCGTTAAACCTTTACATAAACACATTCTATACTGAACAGTCTTTTCTCCTTTAAAACATTTTTACAGACTATGGCCTTTGGGTATGATTGCTAGTTACCTGTTCGTAAGGGTAAGTGCAAATATATATATATATTTTTTTGCAATTATCAAGACAAATATGTTTTAAACAAAGGATTTGCAACTGTATAGTTTCTTTTATTATACCCTCAATAAAAAGTAAAAAATTAACTTTATTCAAACGTTATTGACAAATAATATATATTTCTTGCCGATGATCTTGCAAAAAAGGACCGAGGCAATCATACCCAAAGTTTTTTGGATAAAAGGATATTTTTAGAATCGCTTTTGTAGTTCTGGAAAAAATTGGCCTGTAGGGTTTATTCATCCTTCAAAATTAAACTCTAAATGGAATTCTACTTTACTATGGGGAATCCTTTTACCTCGATTTATAAGTGGTATTATAAGCAGTAAATTCTGCTATGCTGTGCATGTGTTTCAAGGAGTAATCTCTCATCAGCAGTATTAAAATCAAATATTGTGGTTCCAATTTTCGTCTAATTCGTGGTATGCTTAAACCACGAAATACAGTTCCAAAGGAAGATTTTTTTCATGCATAAAATTTGAAACCACGAATTTAAGTATCCACGAAACCATGATATTTATGAAAACCACGAAAATTGATGTACGCGAATAATAGCACTTCCGCAGAGATATGGAAAATTTTAATAAAAAAAGTAGTGAAAAAGAAGTATTCATTACCAAACATATCGAAATACTAGGCCTAATCCAGTACCAAGTACACCCACCAAGTGCCATACAAGAAATGAACCCTCAGTATTTTAAGGGATGAGCATTATGATAAAAAACATGAAACTACAGGCTCAGATACTAAGCCTGTATAGTATCTGAGCCTGTATCTATCACCTGATAAAGAATCTTCTAATCCATGCCTATGCTGATGACCAAAATTGTTTTTTCCTAAAGGGTCTAATGTTAATCTATATTCTCTACTGGCATCCATGTTTTTGTCAGATTCAATGTCAG
>MJUU01039536.1:0-17848 GCA_002080025.1 Modiolus philippinarum
TACACACTACGGATTCAAGTTTTACTTCTTTGTTTTTCTTTTATTTTTTCTCTATTAACTTTCGTAAAATAATGATAATTAAACGTGCGTTTTTTCTGCAAAATTTCGTAAAGCGTTTTATGAATGAAAAAAAAATATGTTACGACATTTTTATGCAAATTTGACGTGACACGCTGTCATCCTACCACCGCCAGTTCCTGCCCATCCAGAATAAAAAATTTTAAGACATGCATGATCATGATGATATTGTAAACAAATTCTTGTAAGTACAAATGTATGTCAAGTTAGTCGTGTCGTATTGCGGCGAAATTTTGTTGTCAGTAGATGCGAATTATGACACATTTACCATACAATTACAAATTAATTGACAGGACAATAAATATATCAAAGTTTGATATAAAAAATATTTATTATTCTACTAATTGACCACAGACGGCTGTAATATGACCTTTGCCATTTTAAACTTTTAATTTGCGTGACGCATTGCGTGAAATCATATAATACCAATTTTTCCCGGAAAATTATTGGCATATTGTAAATTGTGCAAGTCGATGTAGTTATATTTACGCAAAAATTTTGTATTACAATGTAGCCAGTATTTTATTAACAAAATCAAGCAAAATCAACATTTTTGCTTCTTTTCCTTGCGTTTCGTTGAATTTCGTTTCGTTTTGTAAAGATTTCGTTTCGTTTTGTAAAAATTTCGTTTCGTTTTGTCAAGATTTCGTTTCGTTTCGTTTTGATCGATTTCGTTTCGTTTTGTTTGATTTCGTTTCGTTTTGTTTGATTTCGTTTCGTTTCGTTTCGTTTTTATTTCGTTTCGCACTTTACAGGTACCCCACAAAAGGTGCATAAAACTTTTGGAAGTATCACCGGAAATAGTGTATGTCTCCCTGTCAAAGGATAAAAATGTAATACCAGACCCTTTCTCATTTTTGCCCATACCATAACCGGCACTTATTTTGGCAAGTCTATCTATAATTTGTCGTACCAGACCCTTTCTCATTTTTGCCCATAACATAACCGGCACTTATTTAGGCAAGTCAATATATAATTTGTCCAGCTAAACTCTTATTTAATAAATTGTTTTTGTCTCCAACCAAAGGGGGTAGGAAAATCGAAGTATCATTGGGTTTGAAATTGAATGCCATTGACGGTGTTATTTTTTCATTTTATGTTACCTATGGGGAATCTATGAGAATCAATGAAAAAGTGACTAGTCTACACATGGAAAAGGCTTTTAATGCCTTAATGAATAGCAAAGTACCACTTATGTATCAAATAAATTTGGAGCCAATTCTGATGTCGTGATGAATGAATGTAAGCCAAAAGAGTGTCATGGGAAACAGTGTCAGGGTGTGATTTTGTATTGAAAACCATTAATAGAGACTAAAGTAATCATTCTAGTGTTTAATACGATCATATAATGAGGCTGGACACCAAATAATTTTATATGTATACAAAAACTTGCAAAATTTTGTCAATAGTTGTCAGATTTAATTTTTATAAGGCACGAACCATTTGATTTTCAGGGGGGCCTGGGATTTTTACCTGAGCCGGGAAATTTTTTCGCCCCCTTCGCTGGCCAGATTATTTTTTTTCTCATTCACTTTGCTAGGAAATTTTGTTGAGCTGGGCTTTTTTTCTAATGGACAGAATCAGAGTCAGATTATTTTTTTTCGGCCCGGATGCTAGTCAGTAATTTTTGGGGGCAAAAATCGGAGCCAGATTTTTTTTCTAAAAAATACCAGCCCCCTCCCCCCGAAAATCAAATGGTCCGTGCCTAACCGGGTTTCGAAGGTACATGTAAGGGGTGATACAGTTTAGCTCTTGACTGATCATCTGCCCGTGGGTCCACACTCTTGAACACAGCATTTTTCTTCCNAGACACACAGACATACAAGGAGGTTTAATTATTTTGTTTTAATGTCTTTTTGTTACATTTAGTATGTTTAGATATGAGGCGCATAATTTTACTTGTACACATATTTGTTTAGGGTGATTTAGAGCTTGTCACAAGGAGTGCAAATCCACGCTTGTAGAATGCCTTGTGAAGACCTTTAATTTTCAACTTTCTTCAATATTCCTCATATATTAGGATGATTTTTTTGTACTTGCAAACATACCATGAAGTGTATCAGCAGGCATTTCTTGAATGTAAGTTATCATTTCTGTTTCAACTGGCTCTCCTCTGTCAATATTCACCACTTCTTCTGTTGTCTGAACTGTAAAAAGACCAAAACATCATTTATAAATTTATATTCCTAGCAAAACAAAATAAATTAATTTATCAAACTCTGTGATGTTTTTGTACCCGCCATTTTACAGTATGCACATGTGCAGTAAAAGTGAAAGTATGCCCTTTGTAAATAAAACATAACAATGTTAACCGATAAGTCTTACTACAGGTGCTTTCAATGCATGAAATAAAGAGCATATCAACTTAAATAGGCTCAGAAGAATCCAATCATTTCTACTTTAACTTATAAGTATCTAATGAAATTGACTGAAACTTTCACTCTGTCTTGAACAAAAAAATGTTTGACAGGCTAGAAATTTTTTTGGATCCTTGCACTATAACATAGTTGCCAACCTTAAGAGGCGCTTGATCCTCTTGCAAGCAAAAAGAGAGAGTGCTAAAATCTGCTAATGTAACTGAATAACTGAACATTATTTTACTGCTTCACATTATCAACATTTGCAAAGTGTAAACAAACTCTTGATAAACTGTTTCGAAAAACAAAATACTTCATACATCAAGCCAAAAGTTTTATATCTGTCTGTCTGTCTCTCTCTCTCTCTCTCTCACTAGGTTCCAAATTCATTATTTTGTCCAAAGAGAATTTTAAAAAAATGTACTGTGTAAGTTGTCCTAAAATAGCTTTAAAAAAGATTTTTATTTGCAATCATTAGTAAAATTAACAATTTAAGCAACAATTAAAAGCAGGTGCATGTGGCTAAACAGAAAGTAGAAACAAATCTTTGGTATTTGGATTACAATCCATAAGATTTGACAGAACATTAACATGAGGGTTAACAAAACAAACAAAAAATCATGTACAAACAAGTATCTATTTGAACACAATTTTTTTTTTAATTCCAAATATTTTATTCTAGATAAAAATATTGAACATAAAGACACTACCAACATAAATCATCAATATTCATTAAGATTTGTAAAGCATCCCATAAGGAACGTCGATGTCTTGTTTAATTTCAATCCATTCAGCAGTTCTCCAGAAGAAGAATTTTATATGTATTTCAATAGGGTCAAATGCTAAACTACATTGAATTTCCCATAAAGTCAAATGTTAAATGATACTATTCTGTGGTGGAAATCTTAATTGTCCATTCTGCATTAAAAATATAATTTTGGTAGAGGTCCATCCAATAATTACTCATGCAATAATGAATTCAATTGGCCCGGTAGTTTCTGATAAAAAAGGTTTTGTATAAATTTCAAATGGCGTCAAATGTTAAATTTTACTGTAGTTGCCATCTTAATTGCCATCATAACTTTGGTTGAGGTCCATCAAATAATAATAGTTCATGCAATAATCAATTCAGTTTCTGACAAGAACTTTGTACAAATTTCCCATAGTGTCCAATGATAAACTATGTCTGTCTGTAGCAGCCATCTTGATTTTCCAATCAGCATGAAAAACATCACTTTTTTTAAGTACATCCAATAATTATTCATGTAAAAAAAGATGTTAACCTATGTCTGGCTGTGGCAGCCATTTTGAATTTCTGATTGGCCCAAAAACAACTTTTGTAGAAATCAATCCAAGGATGTTCATGCAGTAAAAAAATTCAAAAGACTTGGAAATTTCTGAAAAGAAGACATTTGTAGTACATTCCTAAAGATACCAGTAATAACCTATGTCTGGTTGTGACGGACATCTTGATTTTCTGATCGACAAAAAAAAATTTGGTAAAGGTCCATCCAATGACCATTTTTTCAACACATCAATTCAGTTGTCTTGGTAGTGTCTGACAAAAAAGAACATCTTGAATTTCTGATCGGGACAAAAAGATCCATCCAAGGATTATTCATGCAACAAATCAAGTCAACTGACTTTGTATTTTCTGACAAGAACTTTGTACAAATTTCCCATAGGCTCCAATGTTAAACAATGTTTTTCTATAGTGGCCATCTTGAATTTCCAATCGACAAAAAAAAAACCACAACTTTTGTAGAAGTCCATCCAACAATTATTCATGCAACAAATCAATTCCATTCGATTGGTAATTTATGAAATAAAGAACTTTTTACAAATTTCCCATAGTATCCAATGATAAACTCTGTCATGTGGCCATTTTGATTTTTGGATCTGCAAAAAAAATTGTACCATCCAATGATTATGCAAAAAATCAATCCACTTGGCCTGGTTGTTTTTGACAAGAAGAGCTTGGAAGGGTAAGCCAATCAGTATGCATTATCTGCCCTTAGCAGCAATGTTGATGTTCGATCGGCCAAAAACATAACTTTTGTAGAGGTTCATCTGATAAACATTCCTGCCAAATTTTAAGCCAGGAATGCTGAAAAAGAGTAATTATGATTCCAGAGGACTTGACATCCTTATCAGCCAAATGCCTATAAGGTAGGGAATGACTGCAATATGACCGGGTTTACTGAAGAAAATTACTAGTATCCAGGTACATTCTTTTTTAAAACAATCATTGGAACTGAGGACAAGGAACTTTTGAATCAGTTGTCACTTTTGTTTATTGTTTTTTGTATTGTCTTCCAATTACTTTATGTATATCATGCGTAAGATGTCACAAACAATGTTTTTGTTTAATATCAATAAAATATATACAAATGTACCATATATACTGGCCTAAAAGTTGATCTCCCTATTGTGTACGTGCTACTTTTTACTTTTCAGCCACATGTGTCAATTTATCTCATACAAATTAAAAAATACATTTACCATTGCCACGAAAGAATAGAAATAGAAAATAAATTTATATTTTTTCTTAGATAAATTTGGTAAATATATTTTTTTCAGGTTTATCAACAGATAACATGTGTAAATATCAGGTTAGGTACAACCGTAAGGATTAAAGTAATTATTTTTCATTCTGAAAATGGAAAACTTCAAAATAACTAAGAAATGGCTTTAAATAAATTTGCAACTGAATTGTAGTTATTTGCAGAAATTGGGACACTATCTAAATTTCAATATAAATTTTTTTGTTTCAATCGATGTTGAAAATAAACTGATTAACCTTTTATACGACTTATTTTTCAAGAAATGATGCACAAAGTGAAAAGTAAATCTTTTTCAAATATAAAGAATTGGATTTTTGTTACAATCGAAATTATTCCGTTTTTTTTTTTTTTTTTTTTTTTCTTTGTTGATTTCATGGTTTTTTAATGAAATAAACATAATAGTAACATATGAAAATGACAATACCAAGATAGAAAGACTTCCCTAGACCAAGAGTATGGACCTCAACACTGATATATCCCTCGTCTAACGGCTCAGGCTATATCAATGTTGCTGTCCATACACTTGTCCTCGGGCAGTCTTTATATCTCAGTATTGCCCTATTCATAAGTTACTATTATATAATTAGTGCACATTTTCACAGGAAAATATTGTGCTCAGGACAAGCATTTTTAATATAACTCTATACAATCAATGGACAAAGACAATATATTGACTAGAAAGTCACCTTTCTGGACAATAAAAGACAGCAAAATTTTTTACATGGATTTTGACATTTTTTAATCAATAATTTCTTTGAATAAGCAAATTGTTTCAGAAAACACATGAAATTCATCAACTCCTTGACTTAACAATTTTTAACAATAATCACAGAGTTTGACTCTCGTGCTGTGTGGAGGTCGTAGAAAGCTTCCCCGTGCTTGAGTTGTATGCTCTTATTTATTTTCGGGTACTGGAATGTATGTTGGAAAGGTACAGTTTAAATCTTTCCAACATTCTAAATTTTGTTGAAATCTCTGATCTTGAACTCTATCGCTGTTTTTCCATTTGGTGATACAAAATTATACCAGAGGCTCCACGGAGCCTGTAATCACTCACCTGGCAAACTTGGAAATAAACTGTGTCTAAGTGCCAAGTTTCTTTATCTTCAATTGGTACATAACTGTAAAGGACTATATCATCCTAACACAAAAATTGACCCTGGTGACCATGTTGAATTTTCAATCAGGACCAGTTTCACAAATTTTGTAATGGACCTCCGACCACCTTCATAAGATTTCTGCCGAGTTTGGTTGAAATCTGTTCGATGGTTTCAGAGAAGATCAAAATGTGAAATTTCCATATGGTCCAATGTTAAACTAAGTTTCGTCACGGTGGCCATTTTGAATATCTGATCGGCAAATGATTCACAAGTTTAGTAAAGGACCATTTAACAATCATTTCTCATAGTTACAATTCAATCCACAATGTAGTTTCTGACAAGAAGATTTTTAAAATTTGGCCAAATAAGAAAACATAATTAGCCCTGGTGGCCATGTTGAATTTCGGATCAGTACCATTTTCACAAATCTGGTAAAGGAACACCTACCTAACATTTTTGCCAAGTTTGGTTGAAATCTGTTCAATGGTTTCAGAGAAAAAAGATCAAAATGTGAAATTCCCATAGGGTCTAAACTAAGTTTCGTCATGGCGGCCATTTTGAATTTCCGATCATGAAAAAATTCACAAGTTGAGTAAAGTACCATCTAACAATCATTTCTACAAAGTTATAATTCAATCCAGATTGTAGTTTCTGACAAGAAGATTTTTGAAATTTGGACCAATCAAAACATATAATTGGCCCTGGTGGCCATTTTGAATTTTGGATCGGCACCCATTTTACAAATCTGGTAAAGGACCACCTGATTAATATTTCTGCCAAGTTTGGTTGATATCTGTTTGATGGTTTCAGAGAAAAAGATCAAAGTGTGAAATTCCCATAGGGTCCTATGTTAAACTAAGTTTCGTCATGGTGGCCATTTTGAATTTCCGATCAGCAAACAATTCACAAGTTGAGTAGAGTACCATCTAACAATCATTTCTACAAAGTTACAATTACATCCACATTGTAGTTTCTGAAAAGAAGATTTTTGAAATTCGGACCAATCAAAACACAAAATTGGCCCTGGTGGCCATTTTGAATTTTGGATCAGCACCAATTTCACAAATCTGGTAAAGGACCACCTGCCTAACTTTTCTGCCAAGTTTACTTTGAATATGTTTAGTGGTTTCAGAGAAGAAGATGAAAATGTGAAAAGTTAACAGACGTGGACAACGACGACGACAACTGACGCAAAGTGATGACAAAAGCTCACATGGCCCTTTGGGCCAGGTGAGCTAATAAAGGATAATTTTGTCATATAACGCAACATTTTTTGGCTTTGAATATAATTGGAAATTTTTGAATTATGACTGGTCTTCCAAATTTTCAGCATCTAGCGAGTCTGATGAAGGTAAATCCAGAAAAGAACTTTACGCACAGCTAAATTGATTTTTTATCGTTGTGAAGATGTGGATCGTGTCTTTTTGGCATATATTCCCTATTCTTTATTTTTTAATATTATCACAGAGTTTGACTCTCGTGCTGTGTGGAGGTCGTAAAAAGCTCCCCCCTGCTTGAGTTGTATGCTATTATTTATTTTCGGGTACTGGAATGTATGTTGGAAAGGTACGGTTTAAATCTTTCCAACATTCTAAATTTTGTTGAAATCTCTGATCTTGAACTCTATTGCTGTTTTTCCATTTTGTGATACAAAATGTATATAAAGGATAATTTTGTCAGATAAGGCAATATTTTTTGGCCTTGAATATAATTGGAAATTTTTGAATTATGACTGGTCTTCCAAATTTTCGGCATCTAGCGTGTCTGATGAAGGTAAATCCAGAAAAGCGCTTAACATGCAGCTAAATTGATTTTTTATTGTTGTGAAGATGTGGATCGTGTCTTTTCGGCATATATTCCCTGTTCTTTATTTTTTAATTCTATCACTAAGAAAGAAATAATAGAGTTTTGAAATAAAAGAAGAGGTTGTCTCTGTAAACACTATGCATATACTATTTTTCAAGTTCATCAAACTAAATTAATCTGATTTTTGATAACTAATTCCATTTTTATGTACATGTACATATATCACTTTGTTAAAACATGTGACATACTATGATTTAAAAAAAAATCTCAATTTATGGCCAAACTATATAAAGATCCTACTAAATCTGGCTTAATCGAGAAATTTAATAATACATATCGCTACCTGGATGACATCTTCGCACTGAACAACTCTGATTTTTTCATACACACCTCTGATATTTATGCAAAAGAATCAACTTTGAATAAAACTAATACTGACAGTACTAATTGTCCCTTCCTTGATTTAGATATTTCGATTTGGCAGAGTCGCCTAAAATTTAAAATTTATGACAAGAGGGATGATTTTTTGTTCCCAATTGTCAATTTTCCCTTCCTTGACGAGGATGTTCCTTTGTTGCCTTCTTATGGTGTATATAATTCTCAGCTTGTTTGTTATGCTCGAGTTTGTAGCGATGTTTCTGATTTTAATGAACGTAATCTCTGCATTACAGAAAAATTGTTAAGTCAAGGATTCCACTATCATAAATTAGTTAAAACATTTGGTAAATTCTTTCCCAAGTACAAAGATTTGGTATTGAAGTTTGGTTGTATTTGTAATAACTTAATTAAAAATGGGATCTCACAGCCTACATTTTATGGAAATGTTGTAAATAAAGCCCGTAAATTTAAACAAAATCCTTTTGGTCTCGATATTTATTTAAATAAACTTATCCGTAAAGGTTATCGTCATAGCATAATTGTTAAATCTTTATATATGGTTTTTATTGGTACCAACATTGACCGTCTTGTTCATAATTTACAACAAAACTAAATATATACTTTTGATCCTACAGCCTGTCTATTCTACTATTTCTTTGTCATGGCATGTACGGGAAGGCCTTGTTTTTCTTGAATTTGTAAAGATACTTTTACACAAAATCAATTGGAAGTGTATTAGTTGATATCAATTCAAGATGACTTGGATACTTATCAGTATGTGGTAAATTCTTTTGCAAGTACAAAGGTTTGGTATTGAAGTTTGGTTGTATTTGTAATAACTTAATTAAAAATGGGATCTCACAGCCTACATTTTATGGAAATGTTGTAAATAAAACCCTGTAAATTTAAACAAAATCCTTTTGGTCTCGATATTTATTTAAATAAACTTATCCGTAAAGGTTATCGTCATAGCATAATTGTTAAATCATTATACATGGTTTTTATTGGTACCAACATTGACCGTCTTCTTCATAATTTACAACAAAACTAAATATATACTTTTGATCCTACAGCCTGTCTATTCTACTATTTCTTTGTCATGGCATGTACGGGAAGGCCTTGTTTTTCTTGAATTTGTAATGATACTTTTACACAAAATCAATTGGAAGTGTATTAGTTGATATCAATTCAAGATGACTTGGATACTTATCAGTTGTTTTTGGATTTTGAACTAGCACACAGAAAATGCGAGTACTCTTTCGAGGTCGATACTTCTTGTTGTCTTTTGCATTATTCGTTTATGTGTTGTTTTCTGTATCGATCTCAAGATTTAAATCTAAATTCAACTGACTTTTACGGTTTGCTTTATTGTTGTGCTGTTGTACCACTGTCCCAGGTTAGGGGGAGGGTTGAGTGCTCACTAACCGGTTTAAAGCCGCCACATACTTTATGTGCCTGTCCCAAGCCAGGAACCTGGAGTCTGGTGATAGTCGTTGTTTTTTTATTGTTCATTGTTAATTGTTATTTGTTTTTTGACTTTCTATAGATTAGGTCAATTGTCGTTTTGGTGAATAATTTCACAATTTTATTTCTAGGGGCCTTTTACAGCTTGCTTTGCGGTATGGATTTTGTCCATTGTTGAAGGCCGTAAGGTGACGTGTAGAAGCTTAATTGTTTTGTATTTACTATTTGATGGATGGCTGTCTCATTTACAATCATACCAAATCTTCATTTTTTATATGTACATTATATATCTAATACTTACTGAGGTAACTTTGGTTATCATTAATTCTTTGGAATAAATCATCAACAAAACTCTGATCATTATTCACGCATACTGAAAAAATATAATAGTGTCATGCAACTGAACATTTGGTTTCTGATCATACAGTCTTGAGAGACTTCTACTATAAGACATTTTTTACACTGAAAGCACTGTGGGGGTTACCATGATTGAACACCAACTCATGAATGAATTTACTAAACTGATAGATGAATTGGTATTGAATCTGTAGGAGATTTAAATCTAGTTGATGAACTTGTTTCTTTAGAGAAATCTATCAGTACTGATGGAAACTGCTAAACAATGGGGACAACAATGGTGTTGATTAGTTTACAATAGGAACATGTTTCTGTAGAGAAACCTATCACTACTGATAAAAACTCCTCAGTAAATCTGTTGGAATTAAATCTCCCACAGATTAAATAACACTTCATCTGTAAGTTTAGTAAATTCCTTCATGAGTTGGTGTTCAATCATGGTAACCCCACAGTGCTTTCACTATAATTAGTTCCTGTTATGTATATGTCTGAAATATTGCCTACTGTCAATCTTTGTTCTTGTAATGGGTATATATATCTTGCCTCTTCATGTGTGCATACTAACGGTGACTTTTAAATTGATGAATAAAATTTTCAAGCTTAGGCCATTCAAAATAAATTGTTTGTTTCTCCAGCCTTTTTATTTCAAAGGAGTAAGTGCGGTAAAGGCCTTATTTGGCTCCAAAAATACAAGTTTTCCAATCAAGTAAAAACAGGGTTAAAATATGTCAGAAGACATCCAAAATATTGAAATCAATAATATTTTTGATAAGTTTTGCACCATTAGGGAAATCTTGGTCGTCAAAAGTTTTCAAAATGGAGCATTTTTGTAAAATACTTTAAAAAATGGTGATTTCAGGCTATATTCCGGAATAGATTATATAGCGTGCATAGGCCTACCACCCTGATTTTTGTATATATTTTGTGTTTTATAAAGAGAAATAAAATACAAAAGAAAATAAAGTGGTTCCCCTTTGCACTCATAGTTTTCAGACCCAAAAACTGCCTTAAAACTAGCTGTTTTAAACTTATTTTACTAAAATTGCTCAAATTGGGAAACTTTGAAGGCCTGAAAAACCATCTACGTGTTGGAATTATGAAAAAAAATTTTTTATTAGTGTAACTAAAGCGTTTTAACTTTAAATTGCAAAAGGATTAATAGTCGTGATGCGATTTTAATTTTTTGCCAAAATTGGGGGCCAAATAAGGCCCTTACTGCACATACTCCTTTGACTGTGTTTAGTGTTTATTTTGTGACTTCTTGGGTGTTACTAAAATCCCATTTGGATGTCACTTTTCTCATAAATTCTAAATATATATACCTGAGCTTAATCATTAGGATATTTGAATAAACACTGAATTTTTTCAAAAAGATTTTTAGCTAGTTTTGCAAAATTAAAACACTATTGAAAATTCAATAAACTTAGAAGAGAATGTGTTCATAGGACACAGATACCCCTCTAAAGTTTAAGCGTGATAAACAGAAAGTTGACATCTGGCATCTAGCTCCCAATTGATTAATTTATAGGCAAGGATATACGGTAAGTTATTAATAATGACAACTTATGGGACGTACGGACTGACAGATGGTGGTAAAATTTAAAGCCCATGACGCCTATCAGTGGGGCATACCAAGAGATATTGTTGTAGGTCTTTTAATTCTGAGCGGACATGGACACCAAGTGTACTCCAATAGTCCCCCTCTAACAACCAGAAAGATCCAAACAAGTTTTACAGATAGGAACAAACGTTTCATGTAATTATTGACTTCAATATTGTTTGATTATGAAAACTTTACTTGATTAAAAAAATTAAAATGTTATATATAATTATTTAAATTATCATAATCATTAGCAAATAATAGCACAATGATGATCAGATGTAAATGTCCTTGATAAAAATCATTAACAGGTACCAAAAAGATATTGATAATATACAAAAACAACAACAAAAGCAAGATGTATTGAATGAAAATTAATATTAAAATAAAGGTTTTGTTGAACCAATATCACTTGAAAGTTCTGACAACAATATAGAATTAAATGCAGTTTTTGTAAGTTTCAAGCGATATGAAAGACAGTGACGAAGCACATTTTGCATGAAGCGCTTTAATACTTATAATTACATTTTCAAATGAGTAAAATAATTTATTAACGGGATTTGAACATCAAATTTAATTTTAAAGAAAGCGGGTAATAATAATTTTGCTAACACGTGGATGCCAGGTGCGTGAAAATAGTCACTGTGTTTCATGCGATATGAAAACAGGTAACCAAATCACACGATGTATGTCTCAACCAATGACAAAACAGGATTTCAATGAAATACTAACCTACTGTAATTATCAAATGATGAAAAGATTTATAAGTCAAATCACATCAATTTATTAATAATGATTATAAATGAATGTCTTGTTTTTACATGCTGTTCACACTTACCCAACTCTGTCTGACTTACTGGTTAGCCAATCATAAAAACCGAATTCCAAAAAGGAATCCCGATCTTCCCAACTTATAGGCTGATTCAATTTTACATGAGTATATATAATATTTCCTGATTATGTCATTTTTTCTAACTTTAAATCTTTTAGCCGGTTGAAGTTTTTTACCAAATTTAAGAGCCTAAATCTTTATGCCCTCAAAAATTAAAACCAGAGGCTCCATGGAGCCTGTAATCGCTCACCTGGCAAACTTAGAAAAAAAAATTGTCTAAGTGTGACATTTCTTTATCTATAATTTTGTACATGACTGTAAAGGACTATTTCATCATAACACAAAATTGATCAAGACTAATTTCACAAATCTGGAAAAGGACCATCTGCCTAACATTTCTGCCAAGTTTGGTTAAAATCTGTTCAGTGGTTTCAGAAAAGAAGATGAAAATGTGAAATTCCCATAGGTCCAATGTTAAACTAAGTCTCGTCATGGTGGCCATTTTGAATTTCCGTTCGGCACCAATTTCACAAATCAAGTACAGGACTTACTGACAATCATTTCTGCAAAGTAGCAATTCAATCCCCCTTGCAGTTTCTGACAAGAAAATTTTTGAAATTTAGAACAATCAGAACACATAATTGGCCCTGGCGGCCATGTTGAATTTTTGATCGGCACCAATTTCACAAATCTGGTAAAGGACCACCTGCTTTAACATTTCTGCCAAGTTTGGTTAAAATCTGTTCACCAGTTTCAGAAAATAAGATGAAAATGTCTTTTGGTGTAAAAAAAGGTTTGTTTGGAAAGGAACGATTTCAAGTTGTTTATTATTAGTGGAAGGCAAACAAAATTGAGAATATCAATGATAGCTGAGAATTTTGATATTCTTAAATTTGATACAGTTTTGCAATTATATGATGAATGCGTATTAACTGCGTAGATATGGTCAAAAATATCGTACTGATATGCATGTAGGGAATGTGATTATGCGATTTCTGTGGCAAAATTGGGCGTTTAACATTTACTTTCACCATAAAAACATACCAAATTATTCTTTGATGTGGATTTAATTACTTATTTAACAATGCTTTGCTCGTAGATAGACATTGGCACTTCGAATTTTCATGCACGTCAAATGATGTCATAAAACTTTATATTATGAAAATTCGAATTATTTGAGTAAGGTAGACGACGTGACATTCATATTTTATTTCAAGATTTCTAAGAAGTGGGAAAAATCATCTGATGTAAAAAGGCGTCCCTAAATGTAAATTCAATGAAAAAACCTTTAATCGATGATAAATAACAATATACCCGATCGAGTCCAGAAATAATAATAATAAAAAAAAAAAACAAAAGAGATTTTAAGCGATTTTGAGGGCATGGCAAATTCCCTTAAAGTCATTCCAAGTTCATTCCATGTTGAACTTATCCTTTAGGGTGTACTTGTATATGACGAACAGTACTGATATGTAGGGTCGGGTAGGTAGTAAGCAAAAAGTATAAGATTTTCATAGAAATGGCTAATTTTGCCTTGTTACCATGGTAACTCAATTTAACATTTATCATCTATGACAAGTATCCCCACCAAGATAAACAACTTACTTATCGCTATAAGACAGTTGTTCTGTTAAGTGTATGCAGTTGGTGCCTTCCCTAAAAGTTGACCCCGAATAGTGTCAAAATAAGCATGATTTTGTCGAAAATTTGCAATGAAAAATATAATTTATTATTTGACGTATTCGTAAGCCTCATTGTGACCTCATATTTATGCACAGTATTCCAACTGTTTTGGATTTTGGTCAATAATGCTCCTAATTAACCTTATTTAAAATTATATGAAATATATTATTTTGATTGAAACCAGAGGCTCCCAGGAGCCTGTTTCGCTCACCTGGCTTTCAGTTGCCACAATCAAGGTAACATTGTAAGTTATACAGTTGAGCTTCAGTTTCTAAAACTTTCGTAGCTCGACACCTCCAATATCTTGAACTGTTTTGAAAGTCTGATCATGTTTTACTATATTTCTTTGATGGGCTTTTTTGACAAAAAATGTTCTTTGCTAAGGACCACTTTCGACACCGGTTTTGAAGTCGAGACGTCATTTTGTAAATGNTCAACATCGGTTTTGAAGTCTCAACATCAATATCTATTTGGAAATCAAATTTCATTGAAATTGGACAATGTTGAATTCTCCCGCCTTTTTTGGTGGCCATTTTAAAAATGGCGGTCAACGAACAATTTTTAACATCAGTTTTGAAGTTGCGACATAAAGACCCATTTGGAAACCAAATGTTATTGAAATCGGACAATGTTGAATTTTCCCGCCTTTTTTGGCGGCCATTTTGAAAATGGCGGTCAACGAACAATTTTCAACACCGGTTTTGAAGTTGCAACATCATTACTGTAAACAAGGAAATTTTCGCGGTAGTTTTATTTTCGCGATTTTCTCGTTTAGAACAAAAGCACGGAAATAAAACGGCGCGAATATACTTGTCTATGATTGAAGTCAGTGGTCAACAATTTTGAAGCGCGAACTCAAAACTGCGCGAACTAAAATCCTGTCAATTTACCGCGAAATAAAGACGGCGTGAAAATTTCCCGGTTTACAGTATCTATTTGGAAACCAAATTTCATTGAAATCGGACAATGTTGAATTTTCCCGCCTTTTTTGGCGGCCATTTTGAAAATGGCGGTCAAGGAACAATTTTCAACATCAGTTTTGAAGTCTCCACAGCATGGCAAACATTTCATCAATTTACACTTAACCTTCATCTTCTATAGTTTTGGAAATAAAAGATGAAAAATACGAAAATTTTAAAATTTCGGTGAAAAAAGGGCAATAACTCCTACAAGGGTTTATGGATTTTCTTCAAAATATCAGGGTGGGTAAATCTTGGAATGCTGAACATTTTTGCAATTACACTTGTCCTCTATCTTTTACACTTTTTGAAATAAAAAATAAAAAATGCAAAAATTTTGAAAATTTTATTGAAAAAGGGCCATAACTCCGAGATAGGTTTTCAGATTTTCTTCAAAATTGTACAGTGGGTAGATCTCATCATGCTGATCCTTTTTTACTCCATGTCAGATTTTTGACATCCATAACGATTTTCGAGTTATTAGCCAAAAACTGCAATTTACCCCTATGTTCTTTTTTTTAGCAATGGCGGCCATGTTGTTTCACCAGCCTATTAATCGAACACAATTTTGAGAAGCAATGCCCTGGTGATGATTCAAGTCAAGTTTGGTTACATTTGGCCCAGCGGTTTCAGAGGAGAAAATTTTTGAAATTGTTGACGGACGGACGACGGACGACAGACGACGGACGACGGACGCAGAGTGATAGCAAAAGCCCACATGGTCTTTTAGGCCAGGTGAGCTAAAAAATTTAGAAAAATCAGATAAAATGGCCGCTATAGTAATTATGGCAACGGAGATAAAAAAATAATTAACTAGGCTTATTTTTGTGACTCATGAGTTAATTTCAACATATATAATGAACATCAGCCTAATCTTTGAAATGATGTGTTGAAGTAATATGGGTACTACCAGACAATACATGTAAGGTATGAACAAATCTGAAATGCGGAAAAATCCCATTTTCACGAATATCGATCAACAAATTAAAATTGCTTATATTTTGTTGTTTAACTATAAACACAGGCAAATTGGGATTTTTTAAAAATATATCTATATCCTAATTTTCGGAAATTGTGTTTTAATCTAAGGAATATGTCCCTCGTACATAGCTCTGTCCTTAGCTTGATTTGTCTTTCATTTTCATTTGAATCCTACGGGTTATTTGTTCTCTCATCTTTTACACATATTTAGATTTATGGTCTTCCAAATCTTTTTATTTGATCTGCACTTAAGTTTTCAAAACGGACACATGCTTACACTGAGTACGCAGTCACTTCGGTATTATGTTTTTGGTAGGGAAGGGATAGGGATAAACTTTTCGGTACTTTGAGTGACATTGAACACTCTTTGTATACCTCAAAGGTGTACAGCATTATATAAGTTCCAGATTTGACAGATTTAACGATTTTAAGGAGAATTTTGGACAAATTCTGAAGTAATGAAATTTTTTATTTCTTACCAAAATTGTTGTCATCTGTCACTTTGAACTCTAAAATTTGAATACTCTATGCAAAATATCATATGGAAAATTACCCAGACTATTTTGACCCGAATCTTAGAAAATTAAACCCGTTTTATTTTTATTTTTTTTTAAAAAAGTTTAAAAATCTCAATATAGGGGTCAAAAATCAAGACGGACAAAAATTAATTTCCGTAAAGGAGTTCAAAACTTCGTGATTAGTGTCAGAATCCTATGGGAGCGCAAGCAATAACTTCATCTGTAACAAATAAAAGATATTTTTTCATTTCATTGCTTTGTGTTCTGATGATCGAATTTTAAACCCTGTCTGAAAATCGCGAAGTCTTGTCAGCCATGGTATTCTTAACCCATTTTAGAAGCACATGATTTTTTATCGAAGTTTTAGGCTGTCTATTCGTTGAATTTTGAGCTTAAAATTTGAACCCTTTCTAAAATCCAATCGCATATATTTTTAACAAATTTACTGTCAATACGGATCCAATATTTCATTGGGTTCAAAATACCGAAAAGAAGGTCATTTTCAATTAAGAGATTAAATATTTCATTGGTAGAGCAAGTGATAACCAAATCGTTAGTCTATTACAAATAATCCAAGGTCAAGTTCAACATTGAAAAAACAAAGACACAAAGACAGTAAATGAGTTAAAAATCGTCCTCGGGTAAATTTTCGATAGGGTTCAAAGACCCCATACACAGAATAACACAGAGCTAAATATAGAGGTAGATTCCACAAATTGGTGTTAAAATACCAAATCATGATAGAATTAAAGCAAAATTGGTATGCGTTCGACAAGCTATGCATGTTTTGATAATTTTTATGCGACCATAGACATAAAAAAAGAAAAAAAATGACTTTTCAATTTTAGCACAAAGGAGTAGAGCCACGAAGGGCCGAAATCGGCCCGATTTCAGATCTTGGTAATATTTGTGCTGTTTACAGAAGACACTATAATTTGCAGAAAAATAACTTTAATTCCCAAATAAAACACAGGTTGTTGCCATGGCAACGGCTATTTCATTATTTTATCTTCGACTTGAATTCCCCTCTTTCTTTCATATTTATCCATTCTAAAGCATTACAGAAGTTCAATATATTGTCATATATAATATATTACAACTACTTGCAACATAAAAGACAAACCCTTATGTCATTGGTTCTCTCTTTGCCATTGTAACTGCTCTTTTATTA
>MJUU01039536.1:20185-49007 GCA_002080025.1 Modiolus philippinarum
TGTGTGTGTGTGTGTGTGTGTGTGTGTGTGTTTCGTCTTTGTTTTTCATGTTTTGAGCCAATTGTATATTTTTTTATCACATGTATCTTATGTTGTTAAGTGCTTAGAGTACTTGTTATTAGTTATGCGCTATATAAATATTGTAAATAATAATAATAATAATATGCCATTTATTCCGTGAGGAAGAAATACGGGTAAAAATGTTATGTAAAATTTGATCCTTTTTGTTATAGATCTTAAATTCTCTCACACAATTGTTTGGACATATTGTCATTAGTATGGACTTCTGAAAACACTGATAGGACGAGATTACATAACACTGATTTGGACGAGTGTGTTGAAAATGGGGACGAGCTAGAAGTGTGCGAATTATTACACAGGGTGTACATTTCCTTCTGATCACGCAATTTGATGGATATTCACTATAATGACACCTTGTTTCATAAAGGGATATCCAATAGTTTCAGGGAAGATAATAGCTACCCCAAAAGATTTCAATGTTTTCCGAAACATGACGCTGACAAAAGAAATCACTTTGTTTTCGACAATTCTAATGCTCTTATGCATGTTTGTAACACTAATTTTGATTGGATAACGGCAAATTTGTTCTTTTTTGGATATCCATAGAATACAGATAACCAAACAGAAATGTAGAATGTACATGGATAAATCTAAGATTTTAATGCCGCAATCGTCAGTTTTCCGATTTCGACAGAAAATCTACAATTTACTCATTTGGATCCTATTATACAGTAACGTTATCTTTTAACTTCCAGTTTGAGTTTGGCAAGATTTGTAAGGTACGTTTACCGAAGACCCCACCGAAGGGTGATTTTAAAAAAGATAACATTTTTTGTATTATTCGAAAAGGAACTCGGTGACCTATAAAACTTAACACATTTTTGAATAACATAAGTACTAACTGAAAAATACCGATGTTACTGTGAATTCAATTTCTCCAAAATTAGAATTTGATATGTGATGAAAAAAAAAAGAAGAAACAATCAAACAAAAAGAAAAAAAAAACCCGCAAAACTGATCACCTTTGACATCGATTTCCATGCTATCAAGATCGTCACAGTGACCCCACTTTTTCTTGTTTTTTTTTAATTCTCAGTACTTGTTTAACAAAATATCTAAATATTGTGAAATCAACAATATAAAATGAAACTGTTAGATATGTGTATATTCGCTATGATTCCATTTTTATTTCGTGTATTGACGCCATGTTTCTATTGTTTAATTTAAAGTAAGAAAGCTCATTGGTGAAATGTTTTTCTCACAAAAAATGCAATTCCCTGTTATCTTACAGTTCAACATCTTTTTATTCCATTGGTCTGAAAGCAGATTGACAGTGACATTTAACCTCCGTATTCTAACTAATAATGTAATATTGTTTAATAAAATATTTTAAGCATACGCCGATCTTGAAGTGGATCTTATTTTATTGATATACATGCATCATAAAGAATGTGTAAATCAATGTTATAATGAATTTTTTTAGTATAACATTGAATCACATTCTTTCTTTGCGTCCATTACAAAAGATATTATATTTATGTAAAAGTGTCATAACATACAGATATTCCCACTGTCTGCAAAGTGAGATTATTATCACAGTATAGAAACAATTGATGCGATCCCGATAAATGAATTGACATTGCAATGAAGTCGATACTGTTTTGCAGAAATAATGACTCATCAAGAGTCGCATACATTTAAAAAAAAATTAATTTGCACCTAGAAGACAGTTATTCGGATTAAGTACTTCACATCGTTGCGGTGTTCAGAGCAATAATTCCTCAAATATTTTAAGGATGCTTTTCTATACAAAGTCTTCATATCTCCATCTAACTTATTGGAATGGAATTGAATAAATAATATTTAATTACAAATATATCTAACGCTACATTGTGACTGTTTTTAATCTTGCTACAGGTTATATAACTGTGCAGATACATCACTTAAAAAACTTTTTTTTTCTTTTTTTTTATATCAAACAAATTTGACAGGATGTATGCGTCATATGTAGTTTGCACCAAATATTTTTTGATAAATATTCTTCGTTAGGGCTATGTGGGGTATGAAATAATTGCCGATTAGTGAAACTTGATTAACAAATGAAAATATTTTAGTATGAAAAACTTACCATGGACGCTAAGCAATGACAACAAAAAAAAATCAGATTCCCAAAACAGATTTGTCTCTGGCAATCGTAGATCGACTGAACCTTTTTATAATAATGTTTAGAAATATTTCAGTTCAAACGGGAAAGCAATTTATTTATCATAAATGTAAGGGTTAAAAATCAAGGAAGCACCGTAACCTGGGTGTAATGGCTAGTGTTGATTAGCGAGATAAAGTACAGATTCTAGTTTTTTTAGGTATTTTCACATGAAAAATAAACATAGAAAGACATCCCGTATTCACAACTACAACATTTCTGACAACAAGGACCGGTTTGTAAAACAGACTATAAATAAAATCCTCAATCATTACTTCATTCTTTTTCGTTTATGCCCGTACTACTATTACACTAAAGAAATAAAAAGAAAAAGCTCTACGTTGGCTAATGTAACACATCCGCAGTCAGACAAGCTAAATACACTATGTGGGACAGATGACCATAATGCACAAATTAATACAATAATATGAAATTCATGCATTTGATTGGACATCTGCTCTGCAAAAGAGATATTTTTCTTTTTGCAATAAATTTTGTGTAGGAATTCTGTTGATTTTGTACAATTATTGAACGTCTTTTTTTCAACCATATATTATTTTGACGAATACGGGATCCAATGAACGTAACGTAAGCGTCGATGATAAGATGAGGAACTCTCCGACAAGTAATGAGTGGAAATTTAGTTTAAATAGACTTATTTTAACGATTATTTCACCGATATATTTTATTATGGTTAGTCCGGCTCTATACTATAGTTCTCCTGTCATATAATGTCTTGTTTTCAAACATGCACGAACTTCAAATTCGAAAAAATAAAATGTAATCTACTTTATATCAAAACCATTTATTTGATTTATTGTAAAAGCCACAATTGAATTTACAGTTATTCTTTTTTCAGTTGCCGTACGATTGATATGAATCATAAGTCGCCATTACCGTCGGACCAACGACATGTACACGGTATACGGATAGAAACAAATGTTAAATTTTCGAAGTGGCCGCATTCGTCAACCAAAATAAAAGTTGCAGCAAAAGATTACAAATTAACCAGGAATATAAATTTTAACCATTTAAATTTGGTTGAGGTATGCGACCAACTTGAATTTTTGCAAAAACGGATTGAAAACTACCGATTTTTGAGCCATTTCTCGAAATCCGTCATGTTTTCGAGCGTTATATGTCATTAATGACGTCATAGAAATCAACAATAATTGTTGCCCGATATATTTCAAGGTATGGCAATAATTTTAGAGAACATTCATCAAAGCTACGCTAAAGATTAAAATTTTGTGTTTTATAGGGCCAATATACTCTACTCCTCGCTCTGCTCCTTTGTTGGGGGAAACTTACCGACAATTCCCTAATAAACCATATTGGTATGTACGATGCATTTTTGAGATACTGACTGCAATGAATGCTTCAGATACTGTCTGTTGATAAACTTGTTAAACTTGTTAAAGTAGTATTGTTTAAAGTCCATTCCTGCTATAGACATATCCCTCATCAACTTATTGATATGTACTATATAGTCAGGACTGTCACTTATAAAATATGCTTCAAATGCTGTCGTGACATACATCTAAGGCATCAGCGAATTGGTTAAGTGGGATGGTTTAATGTCAATTGCTGCTGTTTGATATGTCCCACATCAACCATATTGGTATGTTTGATTCATTTCTGGATGACAACTGCAATATGTGCTTCAGATGTTGTCTGTGATGTACTTTAACGTGAGAGCGAATTTGTGAGGTAAAATGTTAAAGTCCATTCCCTCTTACTGACATGTCCCACATTAATCATGAATGCATTGTATACAGTCTGTAGGTAATCTCTGTTTGGAAGACTGATTATAGTATTTTCCTGTTAACTGACAAATTCAGCAAGTGAGTATGCTACGCAACTAGCTATTTTTATATATAGGAAACTGTGTATGTGATTAGTATATTTAGCTTAGTGCATTTATATATAAAAAAAGTTCCATCAAAACTAAACTTTGAATTCAATAAGGAAGGTAAGAAATTAAAACTACTCAGTGATAAAAAAAATTGCAATTTCATTTGCTGTATTACTATTAAGTATCCATTTGTAGACTAAAGAAGTCAAGAAAATGTTAAGAAACTCTTATTGAAATTTTAATTGAGTGACAGGGTTGGTTATCTACAAAAGGACTCGTAAGTATATGTTCAAATTCATAGGTGCTTTTCAGATGGGCTAATATTAAAATACGTAAATCAGTATTATAGAAAAAGTTTGAAATCTTTATATTGCAATAAATAAAATAAAATAAATTGGTTAAATTTCAAGGCAAACATGGAGAATATCATGAGACCGTTGTTCCATTTGCTTAATATTAAATATTCTACGAAAGGATATGAAGTAAATGAACATGAGACCATAACACATATGTTAACTCCAACTGCAATAATTTTAATGAGTTGTATGGCCATTTCGGAAATTTATTCCTCATCAGCAGCACTAGAACCCAAACAAAATAAATCCATCATATCAAAAAATGTTTATAATGCATAAAACCAAACGAAATCCGAATAGTCAGTAATATACAATTACCACCCTAGATAGTGTGTGACCCAGCGATTTCTCTCCCCGAGATATTAAGGTCACCCGAGAGCTTGGTCGAGGGTGACCTAAATATCGAGGGGAGAGAAACCGCTGGGTCACACACTATCTAGGGTGATAACTGTTATATTATATCGAATTTTCTTGTTCACGGGTTGACCTACCTATGCGACCCAACGCTAGCCGGTTGACCCAGCGAAATCTCAAATGTCATGTGACACGATTTGAACAAATCAGATTAAAGATATTTTAATGAGCATATAATATTATCAAATATAGCTAAGGACAAAACTACGATGGAGGGAGGTTAATATGTATTTGTAAGGATTTTGTTCCATGTAAATTTACTCCATTGATTTATTCACCTTGTTACGTTTTGGGCCATTTAGGGCTTGCTATATGGTGTGAGGTTCCTCACTGTGTTGAAGACCGTACGGTGACCTCTAGATGCTTTGTTTTGGGTCGTTTCAACCTGAGGATGAGATGTTGTCTCCTTGACATTTACCCCATTTCCTTTCTTTTTCATATCCATATCACTTTATTTGTTTGTTTAGAAATGTTCGTTAGAATTTTGTACTGAACAGTTTTTACAACATTGTAAAGAAAAAAGTTACGCACAACAGGGGTTAAAGATAGCTAAGAACAAAAAATCTGCTATAATATGATTGCAATTTAAATGATAAAAATATTTTAGTCCAAATTTTTTTCCATGCATAAAATGTGTGTTTGGTGGTAATCGGTTAGCAACTTATATTGACAGGTACAAATATTTGGCAGTTGATAAGATCGTGTATCAGTGAAGCAATTACACGATCTGAAATGTTTCCTTTTATGGGAATTGAATGCAGACAGACTCTGTAAAGGGTTCCAATGATTTCCCAGAGTAAGTCTTAGGAGAATTGAAGGCAGGTTGAGTACTGGAACCATTGAAATTAAACGAAATTGGTCTGTCTGATTTTTTATATTTTGAATGGCGAGGGCTTCTGAGTCACTTAAAATCAGGCAGGGAACGTTGGAGGCAAAAATCAAACAACATTTTGACTATTTGACTCTGTACGGTAGATAATGAAATTACCATTTTGTTCATAATATTAGTGTTGGAACTATGGGTTGGTGGTATATGTTTGTCAGAAGATTCTGACTTCTCTACAGTGCATTTTGCAAGATCGTTCATTGAACTATTGTTTTATTATTTCTTTTCTTGCGCTTGTTTTTCTGTCTCGTGTATTGTGCGGATACCAACACCCTATTTTTAAGAGGATGTGTTTGTTATCATTCTAACAGCCTGATGCTTACTATAATATGATGATGAAACAATAACAGTAGGGTCTATTCCTAGTGTCTATCGTTAACAATGAAGGGATATGGAGACAAAGTCTCTACAAATATATGGTAATAATAAATGGAACAACGCTTTTATTGTTGTTCTTCATCTTGAAGTCGCCATGAGGCCTTCAACAATGAGTTTTACGCATACCTCATAGCAAGTTCAAGACGGCCCCTAGCCGTTTGAGCGGAATTCATTGCTAATTGTCGAGCAACGCTACATCCATGCTTTTTAACCTAATGATCCATGGATGCGGGATCGTCAACAAGCATAAACTTAACTGGCAAAGTGTTCTTTCAATCGCTGTCATCCTTTACTCGACAAAAAGACGATAGAAGACGATCACAACATTAAAACTACCACAGGGCACTCATCGAGCAAAATTATAAGAAGACTTGGCATTATAAAATCATGAGATGTGGGCACAATAAACAGGTGGTCAGAACACAATATTAGATTACAAAAATTTAAAAAGCCAAAATGTTCAAGTGTGATTGCGTATCCGTTGTCTACATTTGTCTTTTTAACTGCTTATTTGCGTACTTGCACACGTTTCTTATCTTCCATCATTGTAGATATTTCAACTTCTGTTCATTTGTTTATTACTTTATATGACAATGCATAAACATTAGAGGGGTGTTTAAATCAAGTTTAATAAAGTATGTTTATATAATTCTAAAGATTAAAGCAATTGACTTTTTCAAAGTACTTCATAAATTCGTATTACATCTTTAATGTACTATAATTAGACCTTCAACAGATATTTACCCTACATATGCGCATACAATAAATAGGTTAATCGTTTTGTTCATATCTTCTACAGTCAAGGGGGTGCGTCAAAGTATTTTAATGATATCTGCCACTTTGAAAAAATTTCGTATGGAATCAATTATTACTTCCCCATCTATCAAAGAAAATGTTATAGAAAATTAATGATTCATTACAGTGTGGAACTGAACCAAGGGAAATTTCAGCCATTTATATGGGTAATTTGTCCACTTATAAACGTATTTCCTTTAACAGCCTCGTTCTGTATATTCTATATACCAGTGACATTTTGAGATACTCGTAACACTTTCAACTTATATTCGAAGCTATATTTTAGCCCTGATATAAAAGTGTAACTGGAGATTAATTTATGCATATATTATGAAAAACAGATTGAATACATGGACAGCAAAAAGATCGAGACATTAAAGTGATATGTAATTCGAGATTAATTTATGCAAATGATATCTATTATACCAGTAAGGGGTTTGATAGATAATTGTTTTGTAATTCGTGAATGTGAATTTAAGTGATTATTTAAATCGTTAAAGTTAACGAAAAATAGAATCAAATCCAACGTAAGGCATAGAAGAAACACACGTGCCCTTTTATACTTTTACCACGTTTGGGCGAAGCAAAATGTATGAAATTTTTTTAGCCATTACCTGTGTAATATCGATTTTTCTCATGCTCGGTTATTTGAGCAAACGGAACAAACGAAAGAAACTACCCGGACCAAACGGCATTCCGATATTTGGTAACTTGTTTCAAATGGAATATGAAAAGCTATATTTAACACTTCATCGACTCATGTTGCAATATGGCGATATATTTCAATTTGAACTTTTTGGACAGAAATTCGTTAGTTTAAATTCGTCAGCAGTAATACGAGATGTCTTTTTACATGAACCCACTGCCACAATCTGTGCAGCCAGACCGCAAACTTTCATTGGAAAATATGGATATGACAATTATTCTGATGTTATCTTTGCCTCTCTTGACAAAAGCTGGATGGTTCGTAGAAAACTATTTCACCTTCAGCTCAAAGCATACGGCGAGGGTCTTATGCGTATTGAAAGCGAAATAAATAAGAATTTGAGACTTATGAAATTTCAGCTGAAAGACGTCATAGGAAAATCTGTGTGTCCAAATGATATGATTGAAGAATTCATCCTCAATACTTTAGAGACTGTGGTGAGTATAAAAGTCTAAGAGTTCAAACCTCCAGCTTGGAACATATGAGAAAGTAGGTTTTTAGAATCTTTAGCTCGTGCTTTTAAAACTACTTGAATGTGGTAATCTTATAAATGGTGGACCCAATTAACAGAGTCCAATTGACCATGTACGCCATGCCACTAAAGTTTGTTTTTCTTCTACCGGATTTGACTTCACTACCAGAGTTGAACACGCTTTGTGTCTTATAAGGACCAGGATATGCTTACTCTACTGGTGCACCTGATTTAACACTGTTGTTCCAACGATTGTTTTGAGACAAGTGATTAACGTGTTTCTTTCAGCTGCGAAATAGAAAGGGAGGTCCAAGGAGGGCTTTTTTTAAAGATTCATTTACAGTTTATTTACAAATCCTGCAATGCAGTGAAACCCCCCTTAGCCCAGGGTTGCTTAAAGGGGTTTCCTAATTTTTAACACCCTTCATATCAAGGGAATGTTTGAAGATTAAAAAATCTCCCTTCCATATTGTAATTATACACATAATTGTAATAACTAAAAACATTCTTTTAGTTTGCACGTACCAACTACATACACTTCAGCAAATCATGTTTTTAATCAATAACTATACTGCCGAACAATTACTGTTATTTTTATACTCACTGGCTTATTTCACACGTCGTTGATTTTGAATAACAACATGATTAAGAAATGTGTTCATTTGTCCACGTGCTATATAAAATCATCTGTGATAGAAAATAGCACAGATGCCTTTCAATATTTTAAATTTCAAATCGCGCGGATTATATCCAAGACATTAGCAAAATGTAAGTTACTTTCTAAATATTTTGACTAAAATTATTTTGTAATAAGAATGTATATAGCTAATACTATATACACACACTCATGCATTATAAAGTGCCACACGTATTAATGCAAGTAATAATACATAAGAATGAGTGAAAATGATTAGCTCACAATATGCTAACCGTACTATAGACTACCTAAAAATCAATGGAAGTCAATGAAAACCCAATTGGGGTATATTACCAGTTATTTGTTAATTATATCTAAGGGGTTTAATGGCGCATCGTCATACATAAAAATTATAAATCTAAATGGTAAATGTCAAATGTCTTGCTTTCCAAACCTCAATACAGCTGTCGGATTGACCGGGATATCCCGACATACATCGATATAAATCTATTAGTTTGGATACATGTCTTCGCATTTTTAAAAGGCATGAATACCAACCCCCTGAACTTTTCGCCGAATCGAAATTTCCTCATATAAAGATCTATACACCCTCATTCTACACCATCAAATGCTTTCTGTTGAAATATGATAGCCCCTTCTTTATCCTCCATTTCTGTAAAATCAATGATATCTTGTAATAATCTGTTCCCATGAAAAATACCCCGACCCTTTACGAAACCCTAATAATATTTGGTAGTACAAGTTTTAATCTTTCTGCCAACAATTTTGAGATTATCTTATAATCTGTGTTCAGTAGCGTAATATGACGCCAGTTCTTAATATATTCCCTTTCCCCAGACTTGAACAAAAGCGTTATCATACCTCTGTAATGCGAATCACAAAGTGTATTCTTACCCATGATCTCGTTAACAACGGAGGTGAAATCGTCATCAATAAGGTACCAGTAAAGTTTGTTAAACTCACCACTGATAATACCGTCCTCCCCGGGAGATATCTCGTGTTTAAGTTTTCGTACTGCGTTTAGGATTTTATCCAGGGTAATGTCTTGTTCACAATCTGTCTTATCTTCATTGGACAACATTTTGTCAACATTTTGTAATAAAGATTCGGTGGATTCATGTTCCCATCCCTCACAAAAGAGACAAGTAATTTATAAAACTCCAAATGGGCTTCAAGAAGGTCGTCTGTACCTTCCATGTATTCACCATTTGATTTGTTAACTCTCGTCCATAATTTTTCACAACCTGTCTTCTTTTCGAGATTATAAAAATACTTTGTCGATTTTTCCTCTTGCTCAAACCAGTTTACCCTGGATCTAATTCTAGCCGCTCCCGACTTTCTGTCATAAAAGTCCTTAATTTTATTTTTAAAACTGTCGCCCTTCCCTCTTGATTCGGATTATTTTCGTCAATATTCTCGAGTTCCCTTTCCCATTGTTTTATTACATTTTCTGGGACAGTCAATTGTTTTGAAACCTCTATCGTGAGGTTTTTTATCTTTATCTTGCTGGCTTCCCACCATTCTGATTAACTCTCAAAATCACGCTTTTTTAATCTCCATGGTCTCGAAAAACTTTCAAATACCTTTTTGAAAGTATCGGATTGAACTACACAGTTGTTCATCTTCCACGTACCCGACCCACACTGTTGTTTAAGTATGTTTAATTGTACTAATACACCGTCGTGGTCGCTATATGGAAAATGAACTATCTTTGTTTTGTTAATCGTAAACTGCATATCACTGCCCATAAGATAAAATCGAAGGAGGGTTATTATTATTTCGAATGTTTAGGAAAATAGTCAGTGAAGTGGTAAAACACGCCGAAACAATAAGTTATAACTTGACAAAAACTGAAGACTGCTGAAGAGAGTATAGTGCTCAATTTCTAAAATTGCTTAACAAGCTTAGGCATTGTCTAATCAAACAATCAGAAATTAACATTTTTTCACTTATCAACTTATCACTTATCAACTTCATTTTCAATACCTTCATATTATATTTACCACTCTTTGGAGTAGAACTACCTTTACTGTTTCTGGTAAATCGAGATAATAGATTTTTTTTTCAGATCATAGGGCGGTGTTATGGAAGGGATTATGAACTACAGAAATTACTTCGGAAGCTCGAGAATGATTTAAATTCTCTTGTCAATCAGGGAACTGATGTATTGTATTCTTTGTTTCCGTTTCTGCGTTTCCTGCCATTTCGACAATCTAAAATATTAAAAGAGTTCAATGAAGAAAGAAGAATTCTGATAGACATGTTGTCAAGGATTGCTGTGAGTGTCAATAATCATTCTAACGTATCTAAAGTTTGATCAATTAGACAATTTGCAAAATACATATAATTGTGGCTACACCAAGTTTCAATTAGTGTAGGCAAACATTTCAACGCAGGGAATGGGTGAAAAATCATTGTTTTACATAAAAAAAATTGCAGTCATTGCACTAATAGCCATTAATTTTCTACAGAAAAGGTGGGAAAACATATTTCTCTTCTGTAAAGTCATACTCAGATCATTTGAAAATCTGTAAAATGCTAAAATAAAACGTATAAATAACAAAATACCGAAGTTACTGTTAATTTAATTTTTGCATATGCGCAATTCGACAACTTATAAAGTTATGCATCGGTATAGAAGAGTACCTTGCACACAATTTGAAATTAAATTGTATATCAAAAATTGTGAATAGCTATTACATTCACACAATAGAGAAACGACAAATTAATTCATTAAAAATGTTCACATAAAAGCAAATCAAACCGCAAATTATCCTTATAATATTTTAATTATAAATGTGAGTACACTTTTCATCATTCGGTTGATCCACATAACAAGCGCAACATAAATGAATACCTAAATAATGTTCGAGTTCCATATGGTTTAATGTCTGTTCAATATTTCTCAATTATAAACCTTTTCACCGGAAAACTATTTTTATATGATGATTTGTTCAACAATTATAACATACAACCGTCATATAATTTGCTACGTCGTTATGATGTGATGTAAAATATTTCAAATCCTAGAACATCCTTCAATACATTTAATGTTGTTCTTTTTTTACTTTGGACTAACACATACAGAGATGACCATATTAATTGAATTTTCATGTGCTGTGATGCAGGTGCTACTAATGAAACAGGTTATTATGCAAGGTCAGGACAAGCATGACAACTTATGATACTAAGGTATTTTGCTTCAATTCGTGCCATTTGTTGTCTAGTTAAAATCAATTCTTAATATATATGTTATAGACTTTTTTATTGTCATGTCAGCTATGTAATATTTTACTTCATGTTTTTAGAAAGAAAATCCAGATTACCAAGGTGTGTACCAGGGATTTTTGGCGGAGATGAAGGAAACAAAAGACAGTGAAATACAAATTACAGAAACTAATGTTGGAGCTATGTTAGTGAACCTTGTAGGTGCAGGTAAAGCAAAAGCCTTGTTTGATTATAAGTCGGTGAATGAAACAGCAGCATTGAATTCTTACAATGATTTAAATTAATGAGAAATTGTAAGATATGGTCCTTTCTGAAATATCGAAATACGGATTTTGATATAAATCGAATTAAAAACAGAATCGTTGTATTTTTGAAGTAAGCAGATGTTGTTGTAAAATGTAATTAAACGTTACTAAATAAAAGTTTAACGACACAATATTTATCTGCTCACAACCTGGGATTTAAGTTGTATATACATTTCTACCTGTGTCTGCAGAAACACTTCTCAAGGTTATATTGATATATTGTGAATCCAAATACAAGTAAAATATAAAACCAATTACGTTATTTCTGGCCTGCTATTTAGTAAATCTTAAAATAATAAAATGTTTCCCATGTTTCATAAGTAAATATGAACCATATTGTTTTCAACAATATTTGGTGAAATTAGGTAAAAGTTATAAAATTATCGTTTGGAATAATTTTGGTGACAATTTATTTTTGTATTTTCCTTGGTTAAGCATTTCTTACAACACGAGGAACATTACTGTGTGCTCTCCGTATCCTTGAAACACGACCAGAACTTCAAAAATCTATGCAAGCAGAGGTTGATAGAGTTATTGGTAGAGACAGAGAACCGGTTATAAAAGACAGAGAAAATTGTCCAATGATTGAAGCATTTCTGCTTGAAATCCTAAGATATATACCTATTGCACCTATGGGAGTAGTCCACTACACTTCAAATTCATGTGAAATAAGAAGTTACCATATTGAGAAGGACACTATCGTAAGTTCACTACAAGAGAGTATTCATACAAAGACAAATAAATAAAATATGAATTGCCATACTAGTTTAACCTTTAGACGGTTAAAAAATTATATTTTTTTATTGCCACTTTTAAGGTGGCTGGTTCATCTAATTTTTGAATTTGTGTCATATTTAAGAGCTCCTCTGGTTTTTTTCCATTTCAATGGTTTCAAGAATTTTGCACACGGACACCGACTTTTTATTTCATGAACGTCATCTATAAGTCAAATTTAGACACTTGACAAGTTTTAAAAAAATTCTTGATATAACTGCCTAACTTTTAGACAAAAAACAGTCCTAATGTTATATTATGGGAAAATCCAGAGAAATCGATTTCGGGCCAAATTTTTAATGTTGTCTATCTCCGTTGAAAGCACGTGGACCTGTATATTTCTTTTTACCATTTCATTAAGTCTACAATGCTTAATCAATTTCGATAGCTTTCAAGATATCCTTGATGTAAACATCATCAGGAGTGAGCCTCCTTTAATCAAAGTCTATCCCTTCATTGCTTATTGAAAAGGACGAGCATATTGTACCATTGTATGTGCAGAGAAAATAGTATCAAAGTTCCGGAAGGATCAATAAAGGGTTCATTGAAAAACGTAGAAAAAAAATAAAGCCAAAAAGCAAAAAAAAAAAAAAAAAAAAAAACAAAAACAAAAAAAAAAACAAAAAAAACGCAATACCAAAAGGTAGATACAAACGCAAATTATGTCGCAAATTATTATATCTGGAAATCCCCATACACTTCAAATTATTTAGCCTCTAAGATCAAATGTCATTTAAGTGTTTTAAAAAGCTGATTTCGAATAGTCGAATAGTCATGAATGTTCATTAGATATTTTCTCTGTTCAATGTCTTCCTTTGTCTCCTTTTTATCATATCTACAAACAACCAAAAGCAGATGCACACAAATATAATAAAAACTAGTCTTAAACTGCTTTAAGGTAGTAGACCAGGGGTAACCCCAAGTTTCCCATAGATTCAGTTTTCTTTAAATTTGCAGTATGAAACAATTATATGCTACTATACTTCAAGAAAATTTTTGGAAAGTTTCACTGCAAGATTTATCTACAGTTCATAGAAACACCCCTGTCTTAGGGGTCTTAAATTCTGTTTAGAAATCCCCATAAGGTGCATGCTACTGTACTGTATATGAATAAGAAACAGCATTAATTAGCCCTTACTTGCTAAACAGCTTCTTAGACACTTATAGACCTAAAAACCAGATAATAAATATCATGAGCATATATTAAGTGTTGATTTGCAGTTCAAAAGAAATGATATTGTCAAAAAAAAAAAAACGTCGAAAAGAGAGCTTTATTCAATTTCTTCTAAACGGAAATCCTATGATTCAGGTCCTTCATACATATGACTTATACCAGAATATCAGAATTCTATAAAAAAAAATCACCGTACCGTTTTTTTCGCAAAGTTAGGAAAACTGCATAAAAAGTCCTATTCCTTGATACTGAATGTCAAGTTAAAAGAATTACCTTCCTTGCCAAATATCTGACTCTCATTTATTTCAATTTTTTAAAGATACAATTCTTAACTTGGAAATTTAAATGCAGGCAGTATGTGATCAAAAGAATGAATTTTCATGAAATTTTATTTCTATTCATGAAAAAGAAAAAAAAAACTTGTGTTTTATTCATACCAATCACAGCAAGTGATTTTTACCCCAGATCTACTACCTTAAAATGTAATGGATTTGGCGTTTCTCAACGTCAAGCAACCGAATCCTTGTGAAGGTGGTACTACCTTAATGGATTTGTTGCTTCTCAACATCAAGCAACCGAATTCTTGTGAAGGAGGTGCTAGAGCTAGATTCGAACGGATTCGTTTTGTTTTTGCGAAACTTCCAGGACGATATTTTATACTTTGTCTTTTTATAATCATTTATCAGCTAATCAATAGTATAATGAAATATATATTCAGTAAATAATCCATAAATGAAAACACCATTAAATCCAGCACCATTTGATAATAATGTTCTTGAACGATATTCTGTTAATCGCAACCTGTGATCGCCGATATCACCCTGTACACACATAAGCCTATCTTCTCATCTTCGGTTTACATAAAATTAAAAGTAATTGCAGATAATTCCAAATATCTGGTCTGCACATCACAATGACAAAGAATGGGATAAACCATGGGAATTTTCACCAGAAAGATTTCTTGATGCATCTGGTAATCTGCTGCCTGCAACTGACCCTGTCAGACAGAGGTAATTCCTCTAAAAACTCATAACATTAGCTATATAGTCAAACTGAGTTTTGCAAATGCACATTTCAAAAGTATACTTATATCCGCCTATACGACAATCAATGACTATTTCCATTTCGATAATTTTCTGAAGGCGGTGAGTTAAAAATTGAGACATATGTTTTCTGGCAAATTGAATGTATTTGGAAAAAGCATTAACTTAAGATCTTGTGACAAGATTCAAGAATATGAATTTTTAGAAATTCCCATACGCCAAAAAAATATCTTCAACAACAGTCCACTGTCATATGAAATTGTACAAGACTAACCTATAAAAATGAAAATTTTTGAAAAGATCTAATAAATTTATAACGAAAAACTTCCACAATCGTTCGGTTCATTTATCATCTGGAAAGTAAAGTATTATTGTGTTTTATGCTCGTTTCTGTTGTCTTTTATTAGTACATATTATAATGTAGTCAAAATAAAAAAAGAATGATATTTTTCTTCAAAAGTTTAAATAGATGAAACATGCTTTGGCTATTATCAGATATCAATTTACATTGGCAGGGTACTAACATTTGGCAGTGGAAAAAGATCGTGTGTTGGTGAGGTGTTTGCGAGATCTAGGATGTTTCTATTTATAGCGACTTTAATGCAGACTGTTACCTTGCAGGTTTCCGATGATCTCAGAGAGTTTGACTTAAGAGACCTTAAGCCAGGTGGAGTAGTGGAACCGTTGCAATACAATGTGGTTTTTCTAACTCGAGAGTAAACTTTGATTGAGATGTTTAAGGGGTCAGAATCTTGACGAACACAGTAAAATTTTTGTAAAACGCAAAATAAATTTTCATGTCAAACGAGTCTGACTACTCAGCAGGTGAATACCCTTCGGATATCTTGAAGTACAGGATAGTATTTTCCGACAATCCCGACCTTATATCAGTTTAAATTCTATTATCAGGAAATCATTAAACAAGTATGGAGTATCTAACGGTAAGATATGGAATGCATAGGTCCTTTTGTTTTAGAGACGCACTTTGTCATGAATAGTATCTATCGATTGCACTGATCTTGTTGCTGTGCAACATGATAAAGCCAGATTCAGAAACAAATGGTCTTTCAATTATTTACTGGTAATTCTTCAAAGAATAAATAACCAAATACCAAAGTAAATCTAGTTTGTACAGGTGGTCATTTCGACAACTTTGTGTCTCATCGGTACAGAATGAATCAAAACAACACTTTATATACAAGAAATTGAAATAAGTTCTATTTTTTTTTTATTTTTTCATTCACAACAAACCTATTTTGGAAAAGACAAACACAGCAATCGACGCTATAGGGCCTGACAGTAAACAGATAATTTCGGTTATCATGCTCAGTATGTTGATATTGACGTTATCAGGCACTCTAGGTTAAGTGAATATCTTACAAATTACAGAAATATGACAAGGACAAGGTTACAATGTTACAAATATGGTACCTCCAGAAAAAAATACGGGTAGAATTTACTTTGCCGGTCCCCGGAAGTTACAAATGTCAACAATTAACGCGCATGTCTTGTGAACTCTCTGACGTTGCTATGCAGAATACTATTCTCGGCCGCCATTTGCATCCGCTTCGAGTTGTAAATATGTATTCATAATCGGATTATACACACATTCGGGACTTTAAAACACATCGCGAGATTCAAAACAAGGCAAGGCGTTTGAGGCTTGAGAACCAGCGGAGCGTTAAAAAAATTGATTTCAACGATTCAGAATTGTAGGTTTCACAAATAATGTCCAGAAATTTTAGAAAGTAGTCGATTGAGTCTTTTACATAACAATTTTGGGAGAAGTAATTGTTATACAGTGGTTTTTTTTGGTAACATTGAAAAGAAATAATCTTAAAGGGCTTGCCAAATACATTTATTGGTATCTGCGTATGCTTCACCAGTCTAGAACAACAAGTTGACAGAATGATTTACCTTCAAATGGTGTTAATTCCTCCTTATGAAAACATTTGTAAGCTTTTTGTCCTTCTACAGCTTATATATTCCAAATATAGTTTAAAAAATGTTTATTTAAAACACTCTTTAAGGGGGTAGACCTGGGGAAGCCTAAAATTTTCCACCCGTTTGATTTTGTTAATATTTTCAGTATTAAAACTACACATGTTCATGTCGAATTTCAGCAATTTTCAACAATTCTTACCGTACCGTTTTATGTCTAGTGGTCATCAAATATACGCTGTTTCCTCATATTATTTGGTCAATGCAGGACTTGATTGTGGTGTATAAAATTGGCTCTGAGTAAATTTGTATTTGATTTAAAATAATTTCAAATGCAAAATTCTGTAGTTTAGACATTTGTGAAAGTAAGCATGAATAATGATAGTAAATTCAACTAGTTTGAACTGAAATACATGGGTGTTCTGAATAGTATAGACTGAAATTTTTACTCAATTTTGATCACTTTTAAACACTTCTTGTGAAAAATTCTGTCGTTTAATTTTCACCAAAAACTGAGAATAGAAAGAAAACTAGCATATGTAAGATATATTAAAATTTAAGAAAATTCTACCGTCCCATTTTTTTCTTAATTTAGAACGAAGTGGATAAAAATCAATAAAATTACTGAATCTGTGCTATAAATTACCTCCCTTGGAAGAAATCTGACTTTTACATTACATAGTTTCCTCATCTTTGGACAGCATTGCAAAAATGTAGAGTAAAATGCACTCATAATAAATAACTGGATGTTAGGTATTTGTTTTCATGACAAAATTTACATTTACAATGTATTTGCTTTGTGGAAAAAATTTTGCAATTTAAAAATTTTGATAATACCTATTGAAATGATTCTATTTGTTTGTGTAAGTAATAAAAAAGTGAAAAACAGAGTTATCTCCTCCTACCCCAGGTCTAACCCCTTAAATGCAATTTGGCCCAAGGATCACGATTTTGGGGTTCTTTTTGCTCAAAATTGCTTCTTTTTATTTTTTTTAATTTTTGGCGCGGCCTTCTCCTATATCTAGGAACGTACCGTTATTTCCCGCAATTTTTTGGGGGGCCGGTAAAGTAAATTCGTTCCTTTAGCTTTAGTACACTATTCGAAGATTGAGCTTTTAAAATCAAATAGGGTCTGTCGTACATCAAATCTTTTCATGCTTCCTATCAATCAGAGGCTCACATAATAAGGTAAAAAAGGACATAAGGAAACACCAACAATGGCTGAAAAACATAGTGGCGTGTCACAATGAACCTGTATAGCTCACCTCTTTGCTGGAATTTATTTACGGAATGTAATGAAAGATAGAGCATTTGTTTTTCTATTAGATAGAATATAAAAAAAGGAGAACAATGAATATAACATGTATGATATACTTGAGCAATCTAGCCTTTTCAAGTAAAGCAGTTCATGTAATATAGGTGAGGACATAATCATAAGTATTAAATAAGGTCGCTGTCACTGATTTGGTTATAAGTACACAATTGATAATCGGTTCTTTTCCGAAGAGCTTAACCTTGCCCATCTGTAATTCTGTGAATTGTTTATAAATATACTAATCGACAAAAGAAACGTCCACTCACTTTTTTGTGGAAAAAATTGAAACAAAAGCATCATTTATGTTGTCTTTTATTTATTATCATCATTACTCGATTCTAATTTCACTCTTGCAAAGAACACATCTGGTCAAAATTAAGACAATTTCGGTTGATAGAATCGAGACATAAATGAGCATGTGCAGAAAGTCGAAAGTATATATTTGTCAATCAAGAACAACATTGACAGAGTACATGATTAGAAATAATTCGCCATTTTGAAATAATCGTTAATTCAACGAATTAAAAAAAAACGAGGATGAAAAAGATCATGCAGTTTTAACCACTTTCAGAATTTGTTCTATTGTGGACTTTAGATTAAGTGAAGGAGACTATAATTGGTATCGAATTCATCACTTAGCTACCCGACATGCATCGAATCCAAAAAAAAAAAATCGGAAAACGGTTTAAGTCTTGACGTCAAACTGAAATACGTCAAAACTCAAGATTTTGACCTTGACCTTATATTTTCATGGAAATTTTTGTGGTTTTGGATAGGTTACCAATACAGTCTTGATTTTGTCAACAAATAATGAAAATTCATTTCCGACCACCATTGACCTAATGTTTAAATCCTCAGAAATTTCTTGACCACTGGTTCGAAAAATATCTTTCATTAAAGTTTGTCATAACAAATATGCGAAGAAAAAAAAATACTGTCCATAGTAATTTAGTTCTATCACTCATATTCGAAAATATAATTAGGTTCATATTAGGTGGACGTTTCTTTTGATAATAAGTGTATATAAATACCGCAATTGCACTTAATATTAGTAGTATAAATTCTTCAGTGGTGCATCAGTGTTTTAATAGCAGACTAGACTCCTTCAGCTTACCAGCAGACCCTTAATTCATCTTTCTAAGTTACGTTTTGTCTCATTCTTTTCTTTTTCAAGAAAGTTGTTTTGAGTTAGTAGTGTACCTGAATTGATTTATCCGTATGTTTATGCAAATAGAGGGAAACTGGATAGAGAAAAATGAGGTTGGGGTACTGATAAACCGGTTTGAGCCTACCGCTTCTAGCGATTTATGACTCCTCAGTGCAAATAAAAATCAAACACATAAAATGATGAAAAAAACATGGTAAACTGCAGCCTTGGTTTTTAAAAATCAATAGGGGATGAAATGCTCCAGATCAAGGCTAAATCCAAGTGTGATGTCCAAGTAATATGTTTGTGAGACACATCACATTGATGCAAAATTAATGCATCAATTCAACAAATCGTACAGATAAAGTAAAACTATAATCCTAATTCAATACACATCTTAAATATATGCATAAATAATAAGCAAATAAAAACTTCATAGAAATAAAACTGTAGGAGATGTTGGCCTGGAAACAATACTGTACCCTCTATTACTAATTCATGAAGTAAAAGTAAGTGAGAACCAAACCGTTATTCTAAGACGAAAACGTCCAAGGACAGTAGCAACATATGAAAAGCCAAGAAACAAAGATAGAACATGACCAGCGCACAGAAAAAAAACGTGAAGAGACACACAAATACAAAAATGAACAACATGGACTCAATAAAAACATGGGTGAGATCTGGTGCACCAGCAGATGAATCTTTTTGGTTGGTGATCCATGAACAAATTGTCATGCAATGGAAATTATTTTTTTCAGTGTAACTTTATTCATTCACCACTGAAAAGGACCTATTTATGAATGACAAGTATCGTATTGTAAGGCAATACAGAAGTCCCGTACCGGTGGAATAATTCTTTGTTATACCAGCAAAAATAGTTAAGGAAAAAAAGTTTTCCGAGCCAAAGGCCCATAACTCTGTGAAAATCAATGGACCCAACCCATACTCAAACTTGATCTGTAACCCATAGTGGTTGATTAACAATGCAGATTTCAGCATAATATCCGAAACGGTTTAGAAAAAAAGTCCAGAAAACCTATATTTTACCAAAATTTTCCAAGGCCCATAACTCCGTCAAATATCAATGGAATGGAACCAAACTCGTACCTGATCTGTAACTCATAGAGGTAGACTCACTTAGCAAATATTAGCTTAATATCTGGAACGGTTTAGAAAAAAAGTCCGGAAAACCTATATTTTTAACAAAATTTTCTAAAACAAAGGCCCATAACTCCATCCAAACTCGAACTTGATCTGTAACTTATAGTGTTTGACTCACATAGCAAATGTTAGCTTCATATCTGGAACGGTTTAGGAAAAAGGTCCGGAAAACCTATATTTTTAACAAAATTATCTAAGACAAACCCATAACTCCGTCTAAAATCAATGAACCAAACCCAAACTTGATCTGTAACTCATGGTGCTAGACTTACATACCAAATATAAGATAAATATCTTTTATAGTATGAGAAACAGGTCCGGAAAACTAAGTGTGACGGACTGACGGACGTACTTGCAGAAGTGCAAACCTAAAGTCCCTTCGGCGAATGGGAAAATATGTACATGGAGGTGCATAGTTTCGGGTCCAAAATTTTGAGGTTTAGGAGCAATGTAGATAAATGTGTCATTAGCTGCATATAGTCAATTATATGATTAATCCCGATTCTCTCTGATATAAACTAATAAATAACTCTAAGAAGAGGTTGTAACTCAGCAGTATGGAAAAGATGGGTTGGGTATTGTTACTCTAAATCCTTGACAAAATCAAAAGACACCAAACTATCCAGTGGTTCACTAATGTATGAACTAATAAATAAATGGGCCACATTAGGCATTCTTACCCATGTTCAACGTATCTGGAACGTATCTGATGTCAAACAATTACGTATTGTTAGAGCGGCGATAGCAAAAAATGCACAAAATAATAATAAAATAAACTAAAAAAAACTTCAATAGAAAAACATTGGGAATCCAGAAATCGAACGAAACTTGAAGTTAAGTATCATAGCAATGTAATATTTGCCTGGGAATCATAATTTGTCATATAATTTACAAAACCTTAAATGCTGGCAATATTTTTAAAAATGCTCCGAGCTTTTTTTTACGTATCGACTTCTAAGTCTTCTAAAAACAACTATTTCATTTTTATACCCCCCGCTTTTGCCGGCGGTATAAAGTGATCATGGTGTCCTTCCGTCCGTTCGTCCGTCCGTCTGTTCGTCCGTTCGTCTTGTCCGTCATAGTTTACTTACTGTGTGCCGACAACTCCTCCTAGACAACTTGATGGAATTTATTGAAACTTTGACAGAATCTTAAGTATACATTGTCCTTGTGCATCATCTATTTAAAAATTTGATTTGATTTTTTATGGGGAGCGGGGGTATGATATTAGTGTGAGCTTTGCTCACATTTTTCTAGTTTAAATTACGTTTCCAATCTTCAAATGCTATATTTTTGGATGAACTGTGTCATATAGTTTTGTCTTTATTGATGCACAAACTAAACTGTTAACATGTTTTACCTTATTTTTTTCACAATAATAACAATAAACTTTATTAGCCTTTCAAAACATTTTATGTTAGGGAAACTAACCATTGTCGGATTGCTTTTTTTACAAGTAAAATTCATGTCTGACCTGTTCAGTGCAAATCGAAAAGTTTTATTGACTGCAGTCTGGTTCTCTAATACCGCCCCGATTTGTCTCATAAACTAGGCGCGACAATTGGTACCTCTGTTGATTACTCTTCACAAAAAGATTCCAATGGTGTTCCATAAAAAAGGGGGTTTCAGTCAATTTTCTCCATATTTATTTTTAGTGTGGCTCAATTTTGCACGAAATTTTTGAATATTTGCAAAAAAATTAAGGGAGGGGTCCACCCTGAAACACCCCCTCTAGCTTTGCCAATGAGTGATCCGTAAACACTCTCCGAATTGTCTATTATACGGTCCGACTGGTTGGCGGGCCAACCTGTCTAGCTTTCCTCTGAGCGAAAGCCTCCTACAACAATATTGAAAAACTTTTACTTTTTCAGTACTTTTTGGTATAGATTAAATAATTTATTCACTTAAAATTGTCCTTTTGAACCCAATACCAGACTGCAGATGAATGATTTCCAGTAACTTCGGTATTTAGTTATTTCCAACAGCTACACCAAAGCAATAGTGCAGCTTTAGGGTGGGGTAACATTTGATGAAAATATTTATTTTTTTAATTGGGCCAAGAACATACTGTGAGTGACCTTGTAAAAACCAATGCCATTGAAACCGTTTAGTAGTTGACATTAATGCTTTGCTTTGGGTCGTTTTAACCTGGAGATGGGATGTTGCCTACTTGACATGTTCCCCATTTCCTTTTTATTCATATAGAAAAATCGATACGAAACAAAACTATCTAATCAGTAAAATGTACTTGAAATTTAGGAAAAAAAATTACGATTTTAAATGTATTTATGATTTATGCTTTTATTTCATATTTAACATTCCCCCTTTGCATAAAAATTATTGTCCTGAACGAAACAATTGCCTGTTGTTGGACTACGGGTATATTGAAAAGCACGAAGAAACGTAACATAAAAGAGTCACAAATACACCGCATGAAAATAATTAAGCTGAAATACCCACCATGTAGCTGATCATGCTTTAAAAAAAGGGTGGTTCCAATGGGGTTCCAGTCATTTTTTTCGCGATTCGGGGGTTCATAAACCGGCATCTCCAATCTTGATCCCTCAGTGCCATTTTCCTTATGTCCCTTTATAAGTACTGACAAAGGGGAAAGGCTTTAGGCTTACATTTTTGTAGTTAGTATACAACAGTTTTTAGGTGAATTCAGCTTCGCTTCCACTCCTCATATTAAAAATATATCCGGTAGAGGAAATATTTTTTGTCGCAAAAGAGAAAGATCAGTTGTCATCTGGGAAACAGATATCCTATAGTGGTCCACAAGATTGCGATGTCGACGGTAAAACTTCTGTAGTGATGACTTCAAGTTATGGGTAACATAACATTGCTTAAGTAGCCTATTTATAAGCAATCGAGTTCTATCAAGGGAGTCACTGTATCAAACAAAAGGCCCTTGAAAAGCGAATGAGTTGGGAGAAGTAAATCAATATGCCGGTGCTTTCCGAACGTTGCTACAAAGAAATGGGAATCATCGCGTTTGTCATACAGCGTAGTTTGCAGTGTACCTCTGTTGTCAATTTCCAGGAAAGATGCCGATGTGGAAGTATATGTAGACTAACTTCAGCAAGATATATTATCAGAAAAATGAATCAAAATCTAATTTCTTATCCTATGCAAATCTTCAATATAGGTACAAAAGATCTGCAAAAAAAAATCTTCTTGACATCAAGACTAAAGGAGGAGTTGCACAGAAACAACGTGTACAATCTGTGAAAAATCACAAAAATCACTAAATGAGGTTAATAACAAAATTACCGAACAGAGTTGTCAAGAGTCGAAGTCCATGAGAAAAAATGAGGGAGAAACCACCGAAAAAATTGTCGACCGTAATGGTTCTGACTTGGTACAGGCATTTCAAAAGAAATGGTGGGTAAAACCGGTTTTATGGCATGATAACCTCCCCTTCCATTGCAGAAGTGTCCGGTAGCAACTCAACAGCTATTGCTATTGAAAGGTCGTAGATAGTTAAAAGAAATGATCACCCCAGCACTAAGTAAAGAAGAATCTTGAATCAGAGTTCGGACCGAGAATTCAAATTTTTCCATGAGGGACAGATATCTATTAAAGAACTTTTTTAATGATCGTATGAGACGGAACTTCTTGAAGCCTTGATTGATAAGGCGGTCAAGGAGATAACTATGTTTAATGAGAAAGTCTGTATAATTTGCGTAACGAATCAACTGTAAAACATACACTCCGTAAGCAGGAGAAGCTGGAATAATACTCTCCAAGTTGGGGAAATTAATAATTTTGAAATTAAAATCGTCTCTTTTGTCGTAAATTTTAGTACTGAGATGACCATTTTCGTCAAATTCGAGATGTAAGTCCAGAAAAGATGCAGTTCTAGTTGTCTCTGTCGTTTCTTTGATCTCTAGTTCTGGCGGATATATAAATGGGTTCCATTTAGCAAAAGATGCGTTATTGATGTAAAGAACATCATCAATATATCTATAAGTGAGAAGGATCTAGCAACTTTTTTTTTATTATCTTTTATGAGTCCCTGAAGAAATTCAGTCTCGTTATTTTAGCAATGTATATTTTACAGAAAAATCCACAAAAGTTATATTCTTCATTTTGGAAACATTGGCAGATTTTTTATATTATGTTTACATCATTCATCAATAAGAACTGAAATTGAATAAAACAGAACATGGATTCTAATCATTTCCCTCGTCTGGATATGATTATCATCACTGACTCTTTTGAAGTAAAAAATGCAACTTTTGATAAAAGGGATGTTTTTGATATCACCATTTCTTATTCTCCCTTTCTTGACGGCGACATTCCTCTAACTCTATTAAATAAACAGTGTGTATATAGCTCAACATGTACGATTCGCATGCGCTTAATACAATCTTGGCAAATTTAATGAACAGAAAAACATATAATACATGTATTAGGTTGTCGTGATTTTATACAGTTTTGAAATTTATTGCTAAGAGTTATAAAACATATCAGTATCTTCTGATCACAGAAGTTTTGATCACTAATCGCAAACGTGTGATCGAATAAAGCAATTAAGTGGTTCATAATGCGTCATATAATATGAGAGTATGACACATATTTATATCTCGGTGGAAATGCATTATCTTCATTTACCATCTAACAAAAACATGCAATAATTTAAAAAAGAGTTAGAACCTCAACATACTAGCCATATCAAATGCACATTCAAAGACCTGTGTTGAAATGTATTGGCGACAAGGCAATGGCTGTAACATTGTCGCTAAATTTTACCTTTAACTTTTGAATTCGTAACAAAAAACTTTGTTATACTCAAATATCTTATACGTAACGAATAAAAGTGACAACAAAAGTCCGAAGCATTTAGAGGGAAAGATCAGTAAGGAAAATCCTTAAACCGTATGACAGTATCTAGAGAACACAATCCAACACAGAGCATTTTAGGCAAGCCGTCATACTCCCGACTTTATAGTTTTTCCACTCATGAATGTACGAAATTGTCTTTTTTTCTGCCCAAGCGGAGAAATAAGACGAAAAACTTGGTACGTTATTATTTAAGCGTCTTCAAATGAAAGTGTGGGGATTTCGTCATTGGCCTCGTCCGTCCGTCCGGTACACCATCTGGCGGCCACCTATAGGTGTTATGGATAGACAGTCGTAACACCCTAGATGATGACATCCACCTTTTCCATTGTTATTTGCCATTCAAGACTTCTCCATCCCTTTTTCCCCCCTATACCCAATTCGATGCATATCAATTTCATCAATTATTCTTTAGAATTTTGGCAATATGTTGCAGTATGTAAACAAACGCCTCACCATTTACCTAATATAACTTGCTGGGTCCAGCTCAATTATGTACTTCCCATTCGTTAATCTTTTATTAAGATACAGATATATACGTGTCTCACAAACATTTGAATAAAACGATATAATGGATAATGATATTTTTAGAAAATAGTATACATACATATTAAGAAGATATGTTTGTGAAACACTACATATGACCCCACCAACATTTTTTACCTCTTTGACCTTCACCTTTTGACCTGACCTAATTTGTTTGCAAATTTTTGTTCGTCTTGATTAGACAAATACACTTGCCAAATATAAAAAGTCTATCTCATAAAGTTCAAAAGTTAGAGCGAAGGTTAAAGTTTCTGCATCTTCGCCAGCCAAGATAGGACAGCATATTTTATTACCCTCGGTCTGGGGTAATAAAATATGCTGCGTACATCCAGGTTTACAACTACCTGACAATACTTCAACTTAATATCCCGCACAGAATCGTTTCATTATCAATAGCCACTAGCAATAAATTCAATCCTTATAGATAAAATCAAATCAATTCTTAGTCCTTACAACTGTATTTTGATAAATTTTACCCCCTTCATACAAAAATAATTCCTTTTGGAAATTCCCAACATTTAAATTATCCAATCGTATTTGTATTTATATTAAAACTGACAACTGAACATAGAGTATCGTCATACATTTCACTGAACATAGAGTACCGTCATACATTTCACTGAACATAGAGTATCGTCATACATTTCACTGAACATAGAGTGCCGTCATACATTTCACTGAACATACAATATCGTCATACATTTCACTAAACATGGAGTATCGTCATACATTTCACTGAACATAGAGTATCGTCATACATTTCACTGAACATCTATATAGAGTACCGTCATACATTTCACTGAACATAGAGTATCGTCATACATTTCACTGAACATAGAGTACCGTCATATATTTCACTGAACATAGAGTATCGTCATACATTTCACTAAACATGGAGCATCGTCATACATTTCACTGAACATAGAGTATCGTCATACATTCATTGACTTGTTGTTGCTGTAGAGTGTAAGTGTTATTGATTTATGTGACAATTTTAAGTTTAATTATAGGTATTTTTTATTGTCTGCATGATCAAATGCACTTCGTACGGAGTGAGAACGATTGGATATTTTATACACCGAAGGTTTTTTCTATTTGTGATTTTTTTTTATTTTTAATCAGCAGCTCAATAAATCTATTACTACATCATGTAATAGATGTATCTGTGCTTGATGCAGTGGCTCTAATATGCATGTCTTTTGTTTAAAAGTATGCCTGCATATTTTTAAGTTATGTATGTGTTTCAATATGTATGCTTGCATTGTAGTGTATGTGGTACTTGTATTGTTTGTCGTAAAATGCGTCGGCTTTGAAAGCTTATGTTGATTGTTATTTAACAAGCCGAATATCAATAAATTGATTTGAAATTTGACTGAAGAGACAGAAATTGTCGAAAAACCAACTTTTATGCAACTTCAGTATTATTTGATAATCAAAATTTGTTACAAAAAACCAACTTATAAATGGCATAATTTTTTCGTGCGTAAATAACAAAATATCGAACTAATTGTGAATTTAGTTTCTGCATATGCACACTTTGACAACCTTTGTCTCTTAAGTGCAGATCAATCAAAAAAAATTGGGAAAACCATTTACAGAAATATGTGTAAATTTTAAATCTGATAGGGAACAAAGATCTAAAATGGAAAGCCAAAACTAGATTAGGACAGAGCTATGCAATGGAGATACTCCATATGTGTAAAAAAAAAAAAAAATGAATTCAGATATTGCAAGTTTTCAGATAAATCGGTTTTCAGGCCAGCACTGAAGTACTGGCCTCTTGGTTGATGAATACCACGGGGTGAACAGTAAATTATAACTGAATTCATGTACAAACGGCATTTACACAGCGTGCCAGCAGATATTGCGGGGGAAAGCATATATGCTTAGAGGGGGTGGGAGTTTTTGACAATTTTTGCATGGTTGTCTGGAGAAAAGGTAAGTTTGCACATTATCCAAACGCAATAATGTAATAATGCTATATACCACGGAACACAGCAATGAATAGGCTACACGATGGTCAACAGAATAAGGATCCACACACTATAGTTTCTTCGAACACTTCGACAAAATTTCAAACTTTTAGGTGAAAAACGACAAGTTTACCTTTCCAACATGTATATGAATGGTTTTACTTGTTCATATATAATTAAAAATGCAATTTCACCAATACTTTATCTCCCAAAAATATGTGATATCAGCGTTGCTCGAATATTTCACACTTTTTGTATGTGTGACCGGGGGTGGGGGAGTCATATGTCTCTGCGGGGGAAAGCACATTTATATATTTTGCTTAACTGTTTGAGAGAATGCACCTGGATGAGAGCAAAAATACGATGCAGTCTACAAGGAAGACACCAGTGACTGAATGTGTATTTTACATACAACTTTTATACACGACTTAGATTTTTTTAAAGCTGTATTCCTCTGACGAAATTATCGGGTAATTCTTTGCCGCAAGCGACAAATGAAGTCAATACACGTTTGAAAAAAGGTTTAAGAATCAAAGACACAGCAGACTATGTCACGAAAACATATTATTACTAGGAGGAAAGCAAAATCTATAACCACTGCTTCCCCCGGTCACACATACAAAAAA
>MJUU01039536.1:66188-90452 GCA_002080025.1 Modiolus philippinarum
GAAAATGGAAAAATAGTAGAAATATTGTATGATCATTTGCTATAGAAAAAGATAACTAAGGTATAATAATTGTAAATATTTTATACCGAGCGACAGCGAGGTATAAAATGGAGACAAATATAAGGTCTGACCATATTATGATTCACTTACAGCCCAATTGCAACAATCTTTTTCGATTCTAATATATCTAACAAGCGTCTTGGACATTAGAGGCGGCTCTTAGAGGGAAATATTGGGTTTGACCTTAGAATTGAAAAACTGAAATCGGAAAACTGCATACAAACACACATAAATGGACATAGAGAAATCTATAATTTCGTTATTTATTTACTGCGAATAACCTCTGACTTTACCCCTAGATCAATTTGATTAGCCAAAGGTAATTATTTATGTTTCCAGGTAAACTGTCTTGTTTATAGGTCATTTGTCATGCTTTAGGAGTTTCCTTTGCTACGAGAAATCTATCAAACTGATTAAACTACTTCAAAGGGATTAAACTGAAGAGAAAAATCGGGGATAGTATCAGAGCTTTTTTTTCTATGGGTTATAAATCATTTGCAAGAAATAGATTTTACTGGTCTTAATTTTATAGAACCTAACTGTATTCCTTTTATAACTTGCAAAATTAGAAAACAACATAGTGCTATCCTAAAAATATGAAGATTTAGTGAGCAATTTTTGGAAAGACTTATTTACGGTAAATTAATACCCAACCAGGCAATTTGCAGTCTAATTCTAAACAGATTTTCTTCCCTTTTTCAGATAAAACCATAATGACATTACACCACTTTACTGTAAAAAGCTATTTTTTGTATAAACATGAAATTAGAATATAATATCTATTCAGAATAAGAAATAAAGGCAAAAAGGCAAAAAAGTTAATACCACCCCCAGGTATCACTCATTTGTATTGTCAAGTTTTCTTTCTGTATCAATCAACTAATCACTTTGAAGTTATTTAATCAGTTTGATAGAATTTCTGTAGGTAATGAAACTGGTCAGCTTAGATGGTCAGCTGTTTTTTAAAATGTGTTCAGTATGAATCAGTTTAACTTCAGGGTTTGGAAACTAGTTTGTAGAGTTGCAATTCAATTATGGGTAAAGCTAGAGGTTATCCGCAGTTATACAAGTTACTTATAAGCTTATTAATTAATACAAATAATCTGTTATAAAAACTTATAATACGGATATCTTAAAATCGAAGCGGGTCATGATAAACGTGATATGGTTGTTTTTCTGATTTACATGACGGCTTAGTTAAGTTATATTTGAAGCCAAAAAAGAAAAGAAGAGGAATAAAACTCACATTTATAATTTTGTTAACGTTTAGAATTAAAAAGTTTATATTTGAATTGTAGAGCATGATAAGATTCAGAGTCATGATAACAACACATTCGTTGCTAGGTTACGGTTATGTCAGTTTCAATTCCGAGTCTTTAATTCAGTAACTGTTGTAAATTTCTATTATTGTCATTATTTGATGCAGCTTTTTTGGTGATTCATTATTAAAAACTTTATTTACACAAAATATGCAGTAAATGAATTTTGAGTGAATAAAAAGTGAAACTGTTAAATGCCCTTTTGTAAAAAAATATACGTATGTGCTAAAAAATATTGTTGGAATTATAACATAGATTTGTTTCCAAAGCGAAAAAAGACCATCATATTAGAAATTCTGTGTTTCGCTTTTGCCGTGTCTTTGGACTTCGAGTTTTGTTATAACCAACACTTTGTTCCTGGTATTCAATCGCCTTTGTTTCTTTACCAGGGTTTCCTAATGAATAAAAAAATCAATATGAGGAAAGTGATTCGCTTTGTATATTTATTTCATCTAAATACCTTACTACTGGTCGTAATAGTATAGCACATCTCTCAAGGAATGTTCAGGTGCGATTTTTTTAAATCCCTTTTTGTGTCTGTTTATACATAGTCGGTTTGTTTAGTCTGACTCTCATAACTTGCTGGGTATATCATTTATTCGGATTACTTTTTGTACAGTTTTTTTTATAAGATAGTTAATATTGTTTTGCAGATTGACGATGGATATATAAAAGATGTGTTAATTTTTACTATGGATAAATTACACATTGTTGAACATTTTTGCAAAATATAGCGTATATAGTACAATATTTGTCCGGATAACTTTGCTGACAAATTTCTAAATAAAACCATACTTTGTCGGGATGGTTCTAGATATAGCAAAGATTTGAATATGATGTGAAGTTTAATTTGAGCTACTTAAAAATACACGTATCTTATTGTGATTATATTCAAGACGAGCATTCTGTTTCCATTTTTATTATGGGTAATTTATTAGGAAAAAGCACACAATGTTTTGAACTTTGTCAATTTTATGCAAAAAAAAAGTATTGCTTCTAAAGTATATTGTTTGTCTGGATAACAACTTTTTTAATTTTCTTAAGATATGCTTTTTTGCAGGATAATTGTATACATTTTAAAATGTGCAAACTGTTGGATTTAGATTTTTATTTAAAAAATACATGCTAAATATTATCATCATTTTTTGTAGGAGTTTTCGGGACTTTGAATGTTTTTTATTACTAAAAAAATCATTGGCAAGCACAATTCTTCAGAAACCACTTAGCAAATACCTTTCATATAAGGTAGGAATGTTTATCGTGATGTGGAAATATAATCTCTAACATTGTTTCCAGTTTATAACGTATATTTCTAAAACCGAGACAGTAAATTTTTCACATTTTAAAGTTCGAATTTAACCAAGAAATTAAAATGTGAAAATTTAACTATCGAAATTTGAGAAATTATCGTAATAAACTGGAAAACAATGTTAGAGATTGTTTCTCTAATTTCTACTGAATTGTTTTGAAGTAAAGTGATTTCCGTGATCTCCATTCCCAAATATGCCGCCATTTTGTTTCCACCATCTTTGCTATGTGTATCATTGCGCCATTTATTAAAAATGGTGTGGAGTGGGATATTTTTAATAAAAATGTTATTATTATATTACCAATTAAATGAGTAATCTTCGTCATGAAAATGCAAAAAAAAACAATTTCGCTAGACAGTCATGCAGATGTTTATTTCATCAACATCCGGTTGCACTATTTTTAGAACTAACACGAGACATTCACATGATTGACCAATTGCCAACTGAGAAAAAAATCATAACACACATGTTGATTATTTTTTTGATAACTAATCGATCGGGAGGTGTTTAAATTTGCTAGAAATTAGAGAAGTGTACATATTTAATTGATATACTGCTGGAGTAATAGTTTGTCAGGATCAAATTAAATACCTTAGAAATAGTTGTGTTTAAAAGAAAACGAAAGGTGATGAAAAAAGTGATATATAAAATCATTTATTTTGACTTGAATATAGCAAACTTTATCAATTTTTTATTGTAATCATCTGATGTCTGGTTTTCTTTTATATGATCGAAGTATCACTAAGGTAATATAACATTGATGCCTCAGCCTAACTATTTACCTATTACGATTTTGACCTCTTATAAATCCAATTACGTTATTTTTACTATCAGTTTTTAAACATTTCTCCATTTTGATCTTAATATGTCTTGATTTAATCTGCACTGAATAGACCTTAGTTGTCGAAAAGGCCAAATCTGAAATAACAGTACGACAACTTCGTTTTACGTGTACGGGATCTCTTAACCGTTGATCCGCTAGTTGAAATAGTGGCTATTTTTATAAGAAATTTAAGGTGGCTCACTCGATCATCACGTTTTTGAATTCGGATCTCCTTTGATTTTCTAAAATGCAAAGTTTTGAAGAATTTTGCTCGCTAGCCTCCACTTTTTATTTCATGAATGTGTTTTTTACGTAAAATTCGAACACCTGAAAAGTTTTCATAAAATTCTCGATACAACATCCAAGCTTTCAGACAAAAATAATTCTAATGTTCAATTAAAAGATAATCAACTTTGAGAGAAATCTATTTCGCGCCAAATCTTTAATGTTTTGTATTTCAGTTAAAAGCACACGGACATATATATTTCCTTTTTTGTTCGGTAATTTTGTTATTACTCCAACTTACAATATTTTATTTTATCTTCAATGCTTAACCAATTGAAATAAATTTCAAGAAATACTTTATATAAATATCATAAGGAGTGAGCCTGAAGGTCACGATATGAAACATTTATTGGTCAGTTTATAATCACTGTATCTAACATGATGTCCACTTATCTGTCTTGTTCATGATAGGTACATAATTGTCTAAGATGACAACTAATACATGAACCGAGAAAGAGTTTCAACGAATCGACACAGCAGGTTTTATGGTTCACGTTCATGTCCTTTCGTTTCAGTAACAATAATTTTGATTATGAAATGCCTTATATTTATTTACTGGATATGTATGATATGCTGTCTTAATTAAAACAGGAATCTATTCTCTCGAAAGAAAAATCACGTTGTATTCCATCGGTTCCAATATCGCACCCGTCTTTAACGTTCTTAAGTCTAAGTCTTGGAGATCATCGGTACCCTTTACGGTAACTGTCTGCATTAAATTTGCCATAAACAGGAACATCCTAGATTTCGCAAATACCTCACCGATACATGACCTTTTTCCACTGCCAAATGTTTGTATCCTGTCAATACAAATTGATAACTGATAATCACTCAAAATATCTTAAACTCACAGAGAACATTTTGGATTTAGATGGATATCTAAAACTATCACTAAAATTGTTGACATAATTATTTGTCAAGTGAAAGACGCTCTTTCCACCAATGTCTTGTGAATATTTTCAGTAGATATATAGCAACTGAATAAGAAAAACTTAGATCACGTTGTTGCTTTAATTTCCCAACCAATCACCCCAGTTTTATTTCCAGGGTGTTTGGAACAAACTTGTACAGCAAATCAAAAACCTGAACAAATGCACATTTTTAATAGATGTATGATCTCAAAAAATAAAATTATTTGCTTAAGGTAGATAGACACTGTTGCACTGCGCAATGCAATCACGCATTAGAAAAATAAAGAGTCGGATACGGGTAGGTTTGATTTTCGGGCCGGAACAGTAATTTGATTGCTTTTCCTTTGTGACGTCATAATTGAATGACAGATTTGAAACGTCATATTACGTTCAGTTTGCCGCGAATTAACTCCCTTTTCCCGTAAATTATGTTTAACCCGGAAACTTTGTAAAATATCTCCGTTAAAAGCATGGTGACATATAAATTTTTTTATTGTTACCAAAAAATTACATCATGAACTATCTGTTCACAAAAGTACATCAAATTCTCATGGATAAAAGTTCATTTATATTAAGCTTAAAATTGCCTTTCCATATTTTCCTCGTGCATTCTTTGTAAATTTAAGCGAAAAAATGGCTAAAAATGAGCAAACTTTGATCTCAATTCTAGAAAAAGCAAGCATGGTGACCCATACTTTTTATTTCAGATTTTGGGTTAGTAGGATTGGTTCTTCAATTGTGCCGACTTACAACAAAATCTCATGGATGCGAATATTACTGTCTATCTACCTTAAATGAAGAAAGAGTTACGCATGTTACAGATAGACGTTTGACGAACAATTCAATTTGCCCCCAAATTTTAATCAAAAGGAATACGATGAAGAAATAGTACATTACTGAATAGAAAATATAAAGAATTCTTAAATGAACATGGGAAGATTAAGGCAACTGAAACAAAAAGTGCAAAAAGATGGATAGCATTGTTCTTTACGATGGCATTCACGGTGTACGATCTTAGGATTGTGAAATATTTTATACTGATAAACAAAACTTATCCCACGAAACACAAAGTGATCTATGTCTACATTTTTTGTACCTTGACAATATAGAAATTGTCAAAATGACAAGAATAGAATTCCTGGGTCCCCCGCCGCTCATGCAATACCCTAGTATACTGTATATGAAACTGAAATATTTTCAAACATTCATTGCAGTTCCAAAATTAAACATGTGGGTATACAAAAAGGATAGACCACGGCAGATGTTCCAACTTGACCAAGGTATTAGTGGAATTAACATTTGGTATAATTTTCATGAAAATCTGCCAAAATTTGTTGCCATGAGAGCGCTTACAAGGTAAATTTTTGGATAAAACAGAGTCATTATTTTCGACTATTTCCCATAACTCCGTCAAAAAATATCGACCGAGGCTGATTTTCAAACTTAACTAAGGTATAAGTGGTATAAACATTTGCTATAAATTTCATGAAAATCCGTCAAATTTTGTAGGCATGAGTGCGCTTACAAGGTCAATTTTTGGTTAAAACTGTGTTGTTATTTTGGTCAAAGTCCAATAACTCCGCCAAAAAGTCTCGACCGAAACTGATCTTCAAACTCGACCAAGGTATTAGTGATATAAACATTTGGTATAAATTTCATGAAAATCCGTTAAAATTTGTAGCCATGAGAGCGCTTACAAGGTCAAATTTTGGCTAGAACAGTGTCTGTTATTTTCGTCAAAGTCCCATAACTCTGTCAAAAAATAACGACGAAGGCTGATTTTCGAACTTAAGTAAGGTATTAATGGTATAAACATTTGGAAAAAATATTATGAGAATCCGTCAAAATTTGTAGGCATGAGAGCGCTTACAAGGTCAATTTTTGGATAAAACAGAGTCATGACTTCGGTCAAAGTCCCAAAACTCCGTCAAAAAGTATCGACCAAGGCTGATTTTCCAACTGGACCAAGGTATTAGTGATATAAACATTTGGTATAAATTTCATGAAAATCCGTTATAATTCGTATGCATGAGAGTGCTTACAAGAAAGTGTGACGAAAAGACGGACGGACGCACGGACGCCCGGCATGTCTATGTCCCCGCTCCGCGTTGTGGCGGGGGACAAAAAGGGTCGTTATTTGTAGAAAATGTTTTCGCTTAGGGTAGTAGACCTAGGGTAGGGGGAGATTACTCCCTTTTCTGTACACATTACTTGTTTTGATTAGTATGAATAAAACAAAAGATTTTGAATATTTATCATAAAAAATATTCATGCTATCATGAAACTGGACTCCATTTATAAGATACTTCAAAGTACCTAATTAAAACATCGGCGTCTTGAATGGCATCTTAAAAGTACTAGGATAAATGAAAGTCAGATTTTTGCAAAGGGAGGTAATTCTTTCAGCTTTACGTTTAGAATTAAGGAGTTATAAGAATTGTTATGCAGTTTTTCTAACATTGTGAAAAAAAATGGTACGGTGAAGCTTTATACAATTTTGATATAATTCATATGTGTGGACAAACTTGAATTTCTCAGTTTTTGGTGAAAATTGAATATTAGGATTTTTTCCTATTAGAAATTGAATGAAGCTGTGTTTTCAGTGATTTTTTGACAAAGTATTTTCTTTTTTACTTCAAATCAACACTTAGTGCATGCTTATGATCATTATTCTCTCATATGTTGATCTACAAGTTCCATGAAGAAGTTTGACAATTTAGTCTTTTTATGCCAATTCTTATGCATCTACAGTACAGTGGTAAACGCTTCATGGTGATTTCTGAACAGAATTTAAGACTCCTAAGACATTGTGTTTCTGTGAATTATAAATAACAAATCTGATGGTCAAAGTTTTCAAAACTTTTTCTAGAAATATATATAGATTACACCACAAGATCCCGTTCATTACCATATTTTATCCACTAGAGATAGTTAAATTTTTAAATTTAACTATCGAGAGTGGATAAAATATGGTAATAAACGGGATAAAGTGGTGTAATCTTTTTCTCTAATGATAGATGATAAACACCGAGAATAGTATTCCGAAAAGATTAGGCGGGAAATAGCACGGGGCTTTATTCAACATATGTTGAAAAAAGAAAATTTATCTAACGGGTCAAAACCAGTTTAAACTTGACATATCATTAGAGAAATTAGTATATAATTGTTTCATTCTGCAAATTTAAAAAAAATTGACTGTGTGGAAAATTTTGGGGTTACGATAATATTTTACGAAATGATATGGAGTAAATGAATATGAGACCATACGACATATGTTTAATGTTAATCTGCAAAACTTAAATTTTCTAAATGTTTTTAGAATCACCTCTGTCGAACAGAATCGGTTGCAGGGAGCAGATTTCCAGATGCATCAAGAAATCTTTCTGGTAAAAATTCCCACGGTTTCTTCCATTCTTTTTCACTATGTTGTGCAGACCAGACGTTTGGAATTATCTGCAATTGCATTTACTATTATATTTTCTGTAATAAAACAGAACTGCTTATACCGGACATTCGAGGTTGTACATGTATGTCAGGCAGGGCTTAACAAAATTCCAATTACCTGTGTATTGTCTTCAATTCAATATCGTTTTAGTTAAACAAGCAAAGCTACATAAATAAATGAAATAAATAGTTGGTTATGGTTATCCCCTGATAAATTCATTATTTATTGAATATATGTATTATAAGAGTATTAATAAATGAGTATTTTCATAATGGCCCTGTTATATGTCCCAGGTCTGTAATAATGGCCCAATGATAGCTGACATGAGGCAATACCGAGGGCCATTACAGCATTCGAAGGCCATTTTTACAGACTGTGGACACATAAGCAAAGCGATTTCGAAAGTACCCATTTAAAATTTTTTTTTAATCAGATAGTTTCAAAACATTGATGACTAAAGGTAAATACTAAATAAATATTTTCTGGAAATTCTGTTTTGTTACTGTTAGTACATCACACATATTCTACTAAAAATAACAGTTGTTTTTACTTGGATATTTAACAATGTTAGCGTAGGTATCATTGCTACTTAAATGCAAATGAACATGAACTTGGTTTATTGTAAAAAAAAGGGGTAAAATGGAGAAAAAAATTATGGAGAGGGACACTTCTTAACATTTTATCAAAATATTGCCTACTAGTTCAGCAGAAATTTGACTTTTTAGACAAAATAGATTACTGTAAATACATTGTTCCTCCTTGATGGGTGCATGTTTGGTGGGATAAGAAATATGAAAGGTCGTTTGTAGGATCCAATTTTTGGTACAAAAAAGTGTATCCTTCATTAAAAAAAGGTGTGTCCGACTACACAAAAACCTACAAATACAAAAAAAAATGTATTTTCAATTTTCTTGTACTTGTTCAATACAAAGAATGCGGACATAATGTGTATTTTTTACATTTGACTAAATATTAAGAGTCTGATGGCAGGGGTCACACGTCCAAGGAGGTCAAATCTATTGAAAGACTATTGAAAGACTTAACTCCATTTTTTAAAACATATTTTTCACTTAATAAACATGCCTACATTCCAGAAAGATAGCTACAAAAAGTCAAACACACTCAAACTCTTTGTTACTATTATCTTTTTTTAAAATTTTAAACAGAATCGTCTATGTTTATTTTATATTTATTGTTTTTTACAAATTAAATTAAAAGGCCTCTTTTGGGTGGAGTTGGGTAACTGGACTGAGATATGGTCAATCAGGAAACAGAGTAAGCTTATTTGAAGGCAACCAATTAGAATCTTCAATTGAAGAAGTATATTACACAGACAATTGATTCTTAAGGAGTTATCAGCTATTGAGCCTTAAATATCTCATCAAAATTGCCTGCCTTTATGTCATCCATTCATTATTTGTTTTATATATCATTAAAAGCACATTCGGTGCTGGCCCAAAAACCGATTTTATTTGAAAATTTGCAATATCTAAATTTACGAAAATTTGTTAAAACCTAAGGAGTATCTCATTCTTGCATAGTTCTGTCCTTAGCTGATTGTGGCTTTCCTATTTAGATCCTATTGATAATTTGTTTTCTATCAAATTTCGGTTCATGGTTTTCTAAATGTTTCGTTTTTATCTGCGGTGATGAAAATAAGTCGTCGAAATACGCATATGCAGAACCTAAATTCACAGTTACCTCGGTGTTTTGTTATTTTGATTGTGTAAAAAATTAAAGGATTTGGAATAAATGCAAAAATGAGATAAAGTCTCTACAAATTCGTGGTACATTGGTTGTGTGTACGTCTTGATATTGTGTGTTGAATTTCCCTGTCTTTTGATAACCGAACTTTGTAAAAAATATTTTTTTTTGGTATAAAATCTGTTCCTTTTATTCTTTGAATAAATTAATTTATGCAAAAGTCACTACTAGTGGAAGTCGTAATTTAAAATCATGTACATAAGTAATATGAATCTTTTAATTTTTCTCCGCTTGGATGTTCAACTAATATGAAAACGAAAGTTTATTTTTTCTGACTTCTCATTTTAATTGTTATTTGTAAAAATGCTCACTTACGATAGTGCCCTTTTCAACATGGTAACTGCCTATTTCACACGAATCTGATGTGAAATGAAATAATCCCGTAGGTGTAATAGGTATATATCTTAGAATTTCAAGCAGAAATGCTTCAATGAATGGACAATTTTCCCTGTCTTTAAGAATCGGTTCTCTTTCTCTGCCGATAACTCTGTCAACCTGTTCTTGCATGGACTTCTGTAGTTCTGGCCGGGTTGCAAGGATGCGGAGAGCACATAATAATGTCCCTCGTGATGTGAGAAATGCTTTACCAAGACAGAAATCAAGATACAATGTAACAAAAGTTAGAGCAAATAACATTCTTATTAACAATTAACAATACGTAATATGTAAATAATGTTGCGACAAAAAAGCATTGCTCTGTATATATTTCAGTTATGGTGTACTTGTTCGTGAGATAATATACACATATTTACTGTCTTTTCGAACAATAGCAAGATTATGGTTTCCCGAGACACAACTATTTCCCGACGCGAAACGGAAGGAAATAGTTGGTGTCGAGGGAAACCATAAATTTACTATTGTTTGAATAGCCAGTAAATAATTGTTTTATTGAATCAAAGGTTTCGATAAGACGTCATTGGTACATAGTTCATCGTCTTACTTAATGACCAGTAAAAAGTTCACTGTCCTATTTAATGACCAGTAAATAGTTCATCACCAGTCAATAGTCATTAAAACTATTGACCGGCAAATAGTCTGTTTGTGACAAAAGTGAAAAATATTAAATTTATCAAATATACAATTTACATAGATGCTGAGGTATAATAATTTCTCATATGAATACTATCATACTATCAAATTGTGGCATTCATTCTAGAAATTTTGAAATGTAATTCTGACCACCTGTTTAAAGTTTCCATATCTCACCATTTTATTATGCCGAGTTTTCTTACAATCGACTCGATGAGTATCCCTTTTCTTTGTCTTTGCGTTGAAATCGTCCACTAGCTTCAGACACTATTGCTTTTGCCGGGCAACGGATGATAGTGACTTTAAGAGCACTTTGCCAGTTTAATTAATATTTGTTGACAATCCCGAATATATGACTAGAGAAGACGTGGATGTAGCGTTGTTCGACAATTAGCAAAGAATTTCGCTCAAACCGGTGCTATGGGCCGTCTTGAACTTACTATGAGGTATGAGAAAAGCTCATTGTTAAAGGCCGCATTATGACTTCAAGATGAAGAAAGACAATAAAAGTGTTGATCCTTTGCTTGTTTTACCAGGAATATGTTGAAGACTTTGTCTCATGTGCAATTTACTCCATATCCTTTATCACATCATCGAATTAGTAGGTCCGTGATTGCTTGTTAAACAGACAACTTTATTTTTTAAGTTCAAATTTTTGAAACCTTTACACACGTTTAGTTATACATATTTTCACTTTTACATCTGGTAACAAAATATTCATGTTTTGCCCTTCAAAAACGGAAATATGTATAAATATTTGTAATTTCGGAGGTTTATCCTAAATTCATTATATGTTTAACCATAAAGTTCAAATGTTCTACAACTTATTCTAAATTAAAGTATCTGTTAAATAGTAGAAACTCATTCTGTTTGGACGTTTGTTTTCAATTCCAATCTATATCAACATCATGTGTTTTTATATGACAGACAACATCATCATAACTATTTCTCTATCAGATTTTACACATTTTTTGTTATATGAATTTCTTAATGTTTTGATCTGCACTGAAGAGACGTAATTTGTCGAAATGCGCATATGCAGAATTTTAATTTACAGTAACTTCGGTATTTTGTTATTCATGACATGAATTTCAAATCTGTTGTTTCACTCAATAGTGTTTACTAAACAGTTCTCTTCAATACCTCCGGCAACAAGGTTCACTATCATAGCCCCGACATTTTCTTCTGTAATATGTATTCCTGCACGTCTGGTTTTTTCAATCTCCGCCAAAAATCCCCGATAGACACCTTTGTATTCGGGATTTTCTCTCTTTTAACATAAAAGTAAAGCATTTGCATTAAGGGACAATAAAGAGTGTTTTCAAAACATTATAGTAACAGCACACTATCAACCAAATGTTCCAAATATTAGTAACTTATTTGTAGCACCTACCCCACTGCTCATGAAAATTATAGCCTGGTGTTATAATGAGAATAGACATGTAGATTTACATTTTTCTTTGGAATTGACATTGCCGATTATGACTTAACCCTTGATTGACCAACTAGCAGTGTGATGTGTGCTGTATACAAAGCAGGACAAGCTAACCGGAGCACCTTGTGTCACTCTGTTTTCAAGAGTTCACACTGTTAGTGCTAAAGCTTTGAGTGTTCAATTTGTGATGTCTGTATGCTTTGTGGGAGTGTTGTGTCTTTAGAGTTCTGGTGTTCTCGTTTTTGCCTCGTCTCTGGACTTGATTTATGTAATCTTGGGCTTTAAACCTTTGGTATTCTATTGTCATTACTAAGTATGTATTGATCGCAAATTTACAAGAGTGGACTAAAAATGCATGGATGCAAAACTTTCAGCTGACACCTGGCTTAGTAATTTAACATAGAAAAATTCTTTAGCTCTTAAACATAAATATCAGGTGTTGCGTTTTCATTGGTGCTCAGTATATATTGTTACTTTTGAAGATATATGTATATATAACATGTATTTTAGCGATGAAGTACCGATCGAGGGATAAAAAAATATCTATGATTTTTTGATCAGGGGACCAATCATTTTTATTAACTCACTGAACCAACAATTATTTTCAGTTAACAGTATATTTTGTAAGATAGTATAGATGTACCCAAACATATTTCACAACAGGTAATAGGAAAATCTTGCATGGGAATTCTTGTTCGTTTGGGACGAACTGTTGCTGAACGTGCTGAATAGGTATGTTTTTTTTAACTTGTATTCAATGTTACAATTATGGAGTCAGAAAAACGACAAAAGTAAACAATGACGGCGGACTAATATAGACAAAGAAATGAGGCACTGTCCACGATTTTCATTCAGTAATCTTGCGTAAAGATTTGCATTTTATTTCAGAATGTAATTATAAGTATTGAATGCAATATTTTGTAGTTTTATTGTCGTGTAAAAGCGTGGACCGTAGCACATTTTTCACATGAAGCGCTAGCATGCTTCACTCAAAATGTGCCAAAGTCCACGCTTTTACACTCCAATAAAACTACAAAATATTGCATTCAATTCTTAAATAAAGGCATAGAAGGGATATTCATATTTACGGCACTCGAAACTATAATAAATATAAATGAAAATAGATTCGATTTCTACAGGTAGGTGTTTTTATACTTGCACATGTACAGGCGCACAGCTTCCAAATTTCAAGCGATCTCACGATGTTGAATAAGAGATCGTTCTTTCGGCAAAAAAAAAAAAATAAAAATAAAGTTAAAAGGTCAGATAAGTAAAAGATACACATAGGATGATGATAGAAGTAGCTTTGTAAACGACAGATGGTATACAGGCAAATTGGAACTTAACTTGATCACATTAATCCTTAGTGCTGTTCTCTAAAAACGGTGTTTTAAGGTTTGCACTTTACTTCAGAAGGCCATCGGCCGGAAACAAAATTTAATGTTGACCCAACGTAAAACATATTTTCTCTAGATTTGAAATTACGCAATTTTTTTTATTCTTGCCTTTTAAGTTCGAAATCATTTCATCAAGCCATTTTAAAGTAATTGATCTGACAAGAATTATTAGAGGAATAAGACAAAAAACTAGATTTGCAATTGGAAGCAATAGCTGATGTCACACCAGACGACAAGTTCGGTAAATCCATCTCATTCGCAGCATCAAAATCTGCCTAGAAATTATTATTTTTTTTTGAAATCGGACAAAGTCTTCGAGGCGGCGGCCACTTTGAAATTTTTTGTCAATAGATTCCTTGCTCTTATCTTACTGAACTTTCTTTTTACAAAATACAAAGAAATTGTGCAAAGGAGTTTCCGAGATATTAAATTTTAGAAAGTAAAATAGTAGCTATCTTGGAAATGGCGGTCATTTTGTAAAATATTAAACGCACAACATATAACATCAGATGGTGGTAGAGGGAAAGTTTGAAAATATTTCATCAACTATTAAAATTTTTCGCTCGGTCAAAAATCATTGAAAGAAGAAACAGAAGAAAAAGAATAATAAGCAAAAGAATAATTAGAATATTCATAGAATAACAATGGGTCAAACCGAGTACGTCTGTGGTGACATAATGAACAAAAGGATGAATAAATAAAAGTTTTGATTATACTTTTGCAAAGAAATAGATTCACATGACTAGTTATCACACCTTTAACAAAATATCGGAAATGAGCCTTAAAACTACAAAATGTAGAAAAAATATCACATTGAGGATACCTAGGTTTCAAATTCAATTATTCAAAAAAAAAAAATTAACGACACGCCACTAATGAATTATTTGCTAGTCATTTTGTAGCTTGGTATATGCAAGCAATTGGTATATAAGCTTCAAAAGGTGAGCAGAACAATCAGCATAAGGTTGGAGTTAGCGAGAGTATTTGCCAAAAATGACTTGCATATATTGACGTCGGCGACAATATGTGTTGTAACAGTAACCGAATTCTTTTTCTGTCGCAAATTGTCCTTTCAATTTAACTCTAGCTTCTCAAAATTTTATAAAGATGCTTACAGCAATCCTTGACAACAGATTTATCAGCCTTCGTCTTTCTTCATTGAACTCCTTTAATAACTTTGATTTTGGAAGAGGCAAGAAACGCAAAAACGGAAACACAGAATATAATACGTCACTTCCCTGATTGAAAAGATAATTCAAATCATTATCGAGTTTCCTCAGTAATTTTTGTAGTTCACCATCTTTACCATAGCACCTTCCTATGACCTGAAATAGAAATGCCAGTAAAAGTGGGATTCTTCAAACTGGTCAAGTTCTATGTAAAGTACTGAACATCAATTTGATAACACGATAAGAGGTAAGTTTATTTATTTATTTATTTTTTTGCTTTGTCGATTCTTTGCTGGGCGGATGTAAAGTTTGGAGTACCGAACCGTCAGTCTAAAATGAATAATTCAAGGACAATGATAACATAGGAAAAAAAAACAAAAAAAAAAAAAAAACATGAGAAGAAAAATGAAGACACACACATACACACATACAAAGATGAACAACATGGACCCCATAAAAATACATGGATGAGATCATGTGCTTCGGTAAAGTAAGCATGTCCTACTTCTTATTAGAAACCCTCAGTGTTGAACATGTCAAACGCAGTAGAGGAAACAACAATTTTTAGCCTTTAAAGAAAAGATCTGTTGTCAGCTGGGAAACAGATATCCCAGTACGGTCATATGTCGAACGTAAAATTATTGGGAGTAGTTAGGTATAACATACCCTTGTTTAAAGTAGCCTATTTGTGAGCAACCGGACTCTATCAAGGAAGTAACTGTATCGGCAACAGTAGTAGCTGTACATTAAGTTGTGAATGAGCCGGAAGATGTAAACTCAATATACAGGCGCTGTTGGGATGTTGCTACAAAGGAAAGGGAAGCTGACTATTTGGAAATTGAAGTCATCGCAAATGGAAAAGGCAAAGAACGAAAGCGCTGGCCAGGTTGTCTCTAAATCATTATTTTTAGATAAAATAAAAACAAAAAAAGGTTAAAATTAAGCTGGTTGTGAAAAAAAATTATCTCGGAGTATAATAATCGCGCAATATTTGGATTCAGGATGGAAGGTCACGCGGCAACGACTTTCAATCTAATAAGGATTACGAAACAGCAAAGTGTAACTTTGGGAGGATTCAAATTGAGGCGTTCCTTCGATTTTCAAAACAAAGTTGCCAAAGAAATAAATGAAGCGGCCATTGTGATCTACGTCGTTTGTTCTGGAAACTATGGCAATTAAGTAAATCAAGGAAAAAGAGTTCATTGTGATATGAAACAAAACGTATTGGACACAAAGTGACATTGAAGATGCATTTGCGAAGTATTTCAGTGAAATATTGCAGATACCAAGGGTCGTTCGATTCTTAAATGACAAAGGCTATGATCAAATTCTGAGTGCGAATATTACTGTTGTTGAAAACTGTAAAGCCATTCGTGCTCTGAAAGGCAAGAAAGCTCCCCGTATAGACAATTTGTTTCGAGAAAATGAGTTTTTATTTTACAAAATATGACCAATTTCTAGAAAAAAAGTTCCTGGGATATTGAATCCACAATTTTGTAACGTTAAGTTACAAATTTCCCAATGGCTGCCTGTTCCAAGATGGTTGCCCATCTTCGAACAGGCAGCCATTTGGTAAAGTATTCCAGCGCATGCACATCACCTTGTGCTGATCCAACTTTGTGCCAAGTTTTAATGAATTTTATACAGGCATCTTTGAGAAATGGCCAGAGAAATTAGGTGGAAGGAAGACAGAGACAAACAAGTGTGCAGTAATAGTAAAGAAACAGACTTAAACAATTTGTCGTCCTGGCTATGTCTTGGGCGGAATAATCAATCTAAACTGGGATGACAGATTCACAACAAAACGTCTCAAACGCGAACCAAATGCACGATATTTTCAGTCGAAAATCAGGAAAGCTCCACAGCAAAATGAAACAAAATAAACGAAAAGGTAAATAAACAGCTTTTTTCGGTGTATGGATTTCCAAATGTCTTGATTTGATCTGCACGGAAGAGACAGAAGATGTTGTCGAAATGCGTATATGCAGAAATTAAATTCACAGTAATTTGGTATTTTGTTATCTTAAATTTAAAAAAAAAACCTTAATGAAATATGTAGATAAATTACCGAGAGGAAAAGTAGAATGCTCCTCATTGTTCTAAGTATTACTTGTTAGTGGACTAGTTTCAATACCAACTGAAACCTATTTTGATCCCGCTAAACAACCCCAGTCACTACAGTTCCAATACACTATATATATTCAGCCCAAGATCTGGATTATTATATGTACGATATTCAAGAACGGTATGATAAAAAAAAATGATTTCCGTCTATGAAAATTTTATAAAATATTTGCTTTTACGTTCAATGTGATAAATATTATAGTCGTGACTGTCTTGTGTTTTCCGTTCCTAGTATAGTATTAAACACCGTTTTAAAGGAATTTATTGGAGTATAAACGGGACCAATTCACTCACAAACGAATAAAAGTCCGAAGGACTTTTATGATATGTTTGTGAGGGACTTGGTCCCGTTTATACTCCTATAAATTCCTTTCAAATGGTGTTTAATCCTTATAATTCTTTTAATTTGATGATAAGTAATTAAATTCTTACTTTTGTAATGCCAATCACACGTGTTTGTTCTATTTGATTCACTCGGCGTATGAATTTATTACGTGAACTTTAATGTAGTTCGGTCAACGTCGTCTATCGAAAAATAAACGACTTCAGAAGTTGCTACCGGAAGTAAATTCAACCAATCATATCAGCGTATTTCCTATTATGCAAATCATATAATAATTATTTTTAAACAATTTCTCACTGTTCCACTGACTTTGATTTATAACAATAACATGTATTGTCACTTCGGTATTCCACCGTCTTGGTTTTATGTAGCGCTAATGCTAACGAATACACTAATCAACTAGCGCCCATTTGCATATCAACCAGTGCTTATGTACATCTCAACTAGTGCGCGTACTAGATATATACACTTATCATCCTTCCCCATGGTTATAGCAGCCTGCAGAGCCTTTCCTCAAAGCCATATCTGGTTGACCCGGATATATCAGGAGTTGACCTGGATATATCAAGCGATTTTCCCACAGTTTCAAAGGCAATAACTTTTTTTCAAGGTTTCAAATGAAATCAAATTCAATAAAAATAAACATCTATTGTACTTGCTCTCTCCGATTAGCTATTCAAAACAGAATCATGATTACACAAAAAGATAAACTAGACGTCAGAAAATTGTAGAAACTCGGTCGTTGATATATCCTGCAGAGCTTTGACGTTTTCAAATTATGACGTCATAAAAGCTCCAAGGAACGATAGAAGAGCGTAACAACCAGAGGTTCCTGCAAAATTCAAAATCGACTTTATTTAGAGTATTTTGGCTAAAATATTCATCTAGTAACAAAACCTTTGCCAATAAAATGATAAAAAAATATAAAACATGTTTTAAGCTTAAAATTGTTGAAAAGGCGAGAATTACATGTATGCCGAAATTCCCGCGCAACTTTGGGAGAATTTGAAACCTCAGTTCAATAATTACAAATCTAAAATAAAGGATGATATACAAGTTATCGGGCTTTTGACAGCTGATGTATTGTAAAATATCATATTCTGGCTCACGGGTTGATATTTTACGATACATAGCTGTCAAGAGCCCGATAACATATACATCTCAACTATAACAACGATAAACAATATACACTGACAAAACAGTAGTGTTTGGGTTTAAATCACATTTTACTTTTTACTGTTGAAGATTCAGGTAGTTTGCAATGATCAAAACTGCAATGGTTTCTAAAATTATTTTTATATCCTTCATGGTTAAATTCTTCTCACCGTCTAAACATCGCAGTTACAAAAACGGGACAACAGTAAACACCTACTATGGCCGTGAACTATAACCACATGCCACACCGCACTAGAAAACAAAAGACAAACATAAATAACGATTCGCTGCATTTAATTTAAATAATAATCGGAGGCATTTTATAGTATAAGCTAACTTAAGGAAGGGCAGACAGACATCATTTTGTCATTGGAACAAAGTTTCAACACACTTTTAGCAAACATGACGAAAAATATGCCGACTATTCTTCTATTTGCACCCGTAAACTATAACGGTTACACTACTCAACCGTTTTTCCATATCGCACTTTCAGTACAGTTTGTAAGTTTGAATAGTATTAACAGATTGAAACTAACAACAGTTCATACATCATTTACATATTTACATTCACTACCGTCTCTACAGTACTAACGGATTAGCACTCACCGTCTAATATGTATTACAAGATTAATACTACCAAAATCTCTATAGTGTTGACAAATTTATAATCCCCATTGTCTCTACAGTACTAACAGATTTATACTCACCACTGTCTCTACAGTGTTGACAGATTTATACTCACTAATGTTTCTACTGTGTCGACAGATTTATACTCACCACAGTCTCAACTGTATTGACAGCTTTATACTCACCACTGTCTCGACAGTATTGAGGATGAATTCTTCAATCATATCTTTAGGATACACTGATTTTCCAATGACGTCTTTAAGCTGAATTTTCATTAGTCGCAAATTCTTATTTATTTCGTTTTCAATACGTCCTAGACCTTCGCCATATGCTTTGAGTTGAAGGTGAAATAATTTTCTACGAGCAGTCCAGCTTTTATCGTTAGAAGCAAGTGCAACGTCGCCATAATTGTCAAATGCATATTTTCCAACAAAGGTTGGTGGTCTTGCTGCGCAAATTGTAGCATTTGGTTCATGTAAAAAAACATCTCGCATAATTGTTGACGAATTTAAACAAATGATTTTCCTTCCAAAAATTTCCAATTGAAATATATCGCCATATTTCAACATCATATCATTGAGTGTTAAATAAAGTTTTTCAAAGTCCATTTGGAACACATTACCAAATATGGGAACGCCTTTTGGTCCGGGTATTTTTTTATGTTTGCCATTTTTTCTCATAAAACCGAGCATGAGAAAAATCGATATACAAGTTATGGCTGTGATGACTCCAAACATTCTGTCTCCTCTGAATGTGATAGCAAAATTTAGAAGACTAACCGGTATTTCTTCTGTCTGCTCTGAAAACTTAAAAAAATCTATATCTTCAGTGCTCAACTGTGGATTTGATATTATTTTTCGTTGCCTTTTCTATTTAAATAATCGTTTAAATTCAAATGCACGCATATGCAAAGCGTGCATTTGAATTTAAACGATTATTTAAACAATCATTTTCTACCGCCCTTGCTGTAATCAAAGATAATGTTTGCATACATTCGTGAACGCTGCAAATACAATGCACAGTCACTTCTGCTGGTAAAATATTATAATGTGGCAAAACTCTAAAAAAAAAACTTTTAAGGACAACAGCCTTTTGTCTTATTTAATACATAGGGAATAATACATGGCAAAATCCGTATCAGATGCCGTATCATCCCGAGTTACCAATATCAGCACGAGGGCCTCTGGCCCGAGGGCTGATATTGGTGGAGGGATCATACGGCATGTGATACGGATTTTGCCATGTATTATACAGTTTATCATATATTTAAACAGAGGACTACGAATCCGAAAAACACTGTCAAAAATTGAAATCGGTAAGAGAAAATGCATGTAGTTTGTGAAGAGGGAAATTTCAAAATGAGCAGAAAGGACTAGAAGTTTTGGACTAAATCTAACATGAAAAGGTAAAAGAAATTGCTAGATTTTTTTAACTGAACCTCACAAAGCAATTTCACCCAAAACAAATATTTGTTATCCTCTCCCCAAAAAAAATTTTGCCCCCCCCCAAAAAAATTAACCCCCGAAAATTTTTCAAATAAAAAAAGGTAAATTGAAAAAAAAATTTCGAAAAAGGGTATGTGATAAAGCGTAAGCCATGCGATAAAGGGTATGATACAGGACTAGCCATGCGATAAAGAGTAAGCCATGCGATAAAGGGTATGCGATAAAGGGTATGACGTCATAGTGTGAATACGGACTGAACGTCATGCACTGTATCACATATTCAAAACGTCTGTATTTATTACTAAACATATGATAAATGTATTTAAATAAGAAATTAACAATATTTCATAAACCAAAATTTGTAGCTGTACCCTTTGTATCATTGTTCCTGTTCTTACAAAAAAGATCAAGGACACAAACCTACAAGTCTTGTCCAGACCATAATTTATTAAACACTGGCCGATTTTAACCAATATTAATGAAGTACACAATTTTTTTTTTGAAACATATGGCTCTAGCATTAAGAAAAAGTCAATTACAATGTGCCCCTTACGTTATCCAAATAAAACAATATATGAATATATTTTGTAACATAATTCTATGGTCATGTTATACCTTCAATATAAATTGTATATTTTAGATCACTTGCCAACATATAGCTTTCAAACTACATCTGATTAAAAAAAGTTATACCATCATGTAGATTCTTACAACATCACTGTTTTTAACAGAGCTCAATTAAGTCGACATGGAATCCAAAAAAAAAAAAAACTATTATTATCCTTTTACTATGAAAGTACAGCTGAAACCGATAGACTAGATAAGATATCTCACAAAAATATGGTAAATATCCCTTTTTCTAAATGTTAATTTACATTTTATATAATAATTATCCGTCTGATATCATTAGGCCGCCGACTTAGATCGTAGACTGTTAGTCTCAAATGTTATTACCCAAGTAGTCAGTACTTCGGTGCTAACCTGAAAGCTGATATCATTTTGCATCTTGCAATAGCTGAATTTAAAAGAATCTTGCTTTAGACTGTGGAGTTTCTCCCTCTTACATAACTCTGTCCTAAGATAATTTTTGCTTTTCATTTAGATTGTTTTGCTTATTTGTTTGCTATAAGATTTTACAAATCATTGGCTTATGGTCTTCGATATGTTTTGATTTAATCTTCACTAAAGAGACATAAGTTGTGGAGATGGTCATATGCAGAAATTCGATTTAGAGTAACTTCGTTTTTTTTTGTAATTTATTAACACTGGACTGATGCCTCAGCTAGTGGATTATTAGTCCTTGATGGTATTCACCAACCAAGTAGCCAGTACTACGGTGCTGAACTAAGACCGATTTTATTTGGAAGCTTGCAATATCTTAATTTAAGAAAATATTACTTAAATCAAAAAAGTATCTCCCTGATCTCGTGCACTCATGCATAGATCTGTCCCTAGCTAATATTTAAAAAATAAAGTTGACACCAAACATAGAACTAAATTGGTCTGGCCTAAGTATCATTTTCCTCAGGAAAATCCATTCTACCGAATAAATCATGATATCATGACATCAAGAACAAAAAAGAAAATGATTTTACTCTATTAAATTCTTCAAAACTGATACAATGTCTAATAGCCTTTTTACTACGTATCAAAATCTCTCCTTCTAACGCCTGAAATCATTGTGTTAATATAGTGCTCCTCTTTGTGTCTCAGCTATCATGATTAATTAGCTGAGACACAAAAAAGGGGGAGGGGATATAGAGTAAATGCACATGAAATTGTAATACAAAGGCAATTATAGCAACAAAACTTCGTGCTTAAAAAANAACAAAAAAAAAAAAAAAAAAAAACAACAAAAAAAAAAACAACAAAAAAACAGACAAACAAAAAAAGGATATGGAGTAAATGCACATGAAATTGAAATACAAAGGCAATTATAGCAACAAAACTTCGTGCTTAAAAAACTTTATATAGGAAAAAATTAGTTAATTTCCAACTGAAGAATTTGAAACAATGATTTAATTCCCCATTTGACCTCAGATGGTAGAAATCAGGCATCAAAAGGGTATTCAAAAGGCTAGTCTTGTCTTCTCTGACATGAAAATTTTTACTTGCGTTTTTTTTAATATCAAGTTACTGTTTTAATCAAAATTGTGATCAATTAAAATGCTGAGACTTCAATCCTTGTATTTCACGGATGTCCTTGTTACTGTATTTGCATCCATGTCGGTATTTTTGATAATGAGTACTTCTTTCTGACTTATTTTGGATTATGGTTTTCCATGTGATTTGGTTTTAATGATGCTGATGAGAGGTTACTCCTTGAAACACATGTACAACATTACAACAAAACAAAATTTATTGTACAAAAAGTAAATACAAAAAGTATCCGTGATGCCTATTAATGCAACATGGGTACTTTTTGTATTCCAGAAAAAATAGTTATGGTATATCAAAAACAAATGAATGCCATATTTATTTGAGCATCACCGTGTATTTCACTTTTCGGTCCAAATAAATTTGTTGAACAGGATAAAAGAATAAATGAATAATAACTAGTGAAGAAAGTGGTAGTTGGAAGATAAATGTTATTAATCAATTGTGATATTTGAGAAAAGTTTAGGCTCTGAAGAAGAATTTGAAACAATCGAAAGCTATATATGAATTTTTTACACTATTTCGTTTTAAGTATCTATATGCGAACCAGGTTTATTTTACGTAGTTCATATAAAAAAGTCTCAGGGAATATTTTACTTATTGGAGAATATTTTGTATAATATACAAATAATATGTTATGTCTTCTTAAATGAATATTGAAAGGATACGGAGTAAATGCACATGAGACAAAGTCTCTACAATAACATGGTAAAAACTAAAATAAAAGAACAACGATTTTATTGTTGTTTTTCATTTTGAAGTCACCATTAGGTCTTTTACAATGAGATTTGCTCATACCTCATAGTAAGGTCAGGACGGTTCCTAGCATCGGTTTGAGTGGAATTCGTTGCTAATTGTTGAACAATGTCATATCCTTTTCTGATTTAGCCCATGGATGCGAGATCGTCAACAAACATAAAATTAACTGGCAAAGCTGGTCTTTTTTGTCTTTCAGGATCAATTTGACAACTAATGTCTCATATGAAAATACAGCTGTGGTAATCTTATATAACATACTGCTACAACATAGATATTCTCTCCATACGAACAATTGACCATGTTCCATATCTTAAATATAAAGACATGTACAAGTGTATATATTTACGTTAATGATGGAATATTCACATAAATTTCTTTTTTGAAGTGTGCAAGCGTTTGGACGTGAAAAAAGTTCTTGTAGTGGCGAAATTTTTGCAAAGTCCAGGATATTTTTGCTCGTGGCTACTTTAGTGCAGACGGTGACAATCAAACACTTATGTTAATCACGGAGTTTAATTCAAGCAGTGGACACACCAGAATGAAAAATAATTTTCATACAACGAAAATTATACCTCAAATTTGAAGAATACAGATAAAAATAATCTTCTGTTTTGATTTCAATATTTAATACTGTCTTTGGCGTTTATAAATTAAAGTTTGTAAATTCCTGAAACCTATATACATATACAGCATGTCTAAAACATGTT